>PNEQ01113356.1:0-92775 GCA_003012365.1 Medauroidea extradentata
TGTCTGCACAAAGACATTCTGCCAATAACCGAGAAGCAGAGCTGGAGTGTACACGCAGAGCATTGAAACAAGTTTGTGCAGGTGCAGTCAAATGAGAGACGTGTCTGCACAAAGACATTCTGCCAATAACCGAGAAGCTGAGCTGGATGGTACACGCAGAGAATTGAAACGAGTTTGTGTAGGTGCAGTCGAATGAGAGACATGTCTGCACAAAGACATTCTGCCAATAACCGAGAAGCATAGCTGGAGTGTACACGCAGAGCATTGAAACAAGTTTGTGCAGGTGCAGTCAAATGAGATACATGTCTGCACAAAGACATTCTGCCGATAACCGAGAAGCAGAGCTGTAGGGTACACGCAGAGCATTGAAACAAGTTTGTGCAGGTGCAGTCAAATGAGAGACATGTCTGCACAAAGACATTCTGCCAATAACCGAGAAGCTGAGCTGGATGGTACACGCAGAGCATTGAAACAAGTTTGTGCAGGTGCAGTTAAATGAGAGACGTGTCTGCACAAACACATTCTGCCAATAACCGAGAAGCAGAGCTGGAGGGTACACGCAGAGCATTGAAACAAGTTTGTGCAGGTGCAGTCGAATGAGAGACGTGTCTGCACAATGACATTCTGCCAATAACCGAGAAGCAGAGAAGGAGGGTACACGCAGAGCATTGAAACAAGTTTGTGCAGAATTCATTTACCCGAAATTCTGTGGTTCTAGTAATCTGGCTCTTGGAAGAGCCCAATTAAACTATATCCTTCCTTTTTGGCTTTAAATATGTTTAGCGTGAACAGGATCTGCATAGCTGGTGACCACCTGCGAGGAGAGAAATTAGTAACTATGTTTCTGGGACACGTAGCTGAATGTATCTCTTAATATTACAGCAAATCCATTTGAACTCTTATATTAACACAATTAAGGATGTGCTACGTACGGGGCCACATGCAACGTGAAAATCATGATTTATTTAGTACCTCTCGTTTGCACTAGGAGATATCATTTACAAGCTACGGCTTATGCCATTTGGGAGTGAAATAAATTCTGAAATAACGTTCTTGAAAATTTAAGGACTCTGATAAGCATTATAGATATATACTCGCAAATGTCGCGTGTTCATCGACCAGCCGGCTGGGCTACACAGTCCTGTGTACACTATGTCCTCAGCTACTTGTATGGGCGTACCTAGGAATAGTTTTCGGAGGGATTTCGAACTATCATCTTGTATTAATGTCACTAAATGTAATATTAACGTACTTTATTAACATTTCGGTTGTTTTTGTAATATCTTTTACGTTTTGTATTATAAAATATAATACCTACATAAGGAAATTGACGTTTCGGAGGGGTTTGAACCCCCAAAACCACCACATTGGGAACGCCCATTGCTACTTGTTTATTGGCTGTTGCTCAAGTGAATGGCCACATATTTGACGAGGTAGCGCTGGAGTCAGTGAGTGTTTTCATACAGGCTGACGTTGGTTCACAGTTCTAAAGGAAGAGTTTCTGTAGCAATGAGACTGTCACGGAAGTAATTAACGTGTACACGAATTTGAAATATAACGTCATATCAAATGTGCAAGTTCGCTAAATATTCCAGGTGTCTAGTAATAGGCAGACGAAAAAAAATCCTCCTAGGAATTAGTATTTGCCAACTTTGTGATCAAACATATTGCTGGTGAACTATTCATGTGGTCTTGAGTCCTGCACGAGAGATTTAGCTGAAGACTGACAGGTACTTCAACGATAGCGAGCGGAGAATCAAACTTGTCGTGAAAGACAAACACATATTTGACGGGTAGAAAAAGTACGGGTTCAATTATGGATAGAAACGTGACAATTATGCGATAAATTGTTTTCGACATGTAAGCTTTAGCTAAGCCTTTGGGATAACAATTGATCAGAAATGTTATAAGATACTGGACGCGCACAAACTTGCCAGGATACGAAGAGTGAATATAGTGCTACCAGGTCTAGCGTGATATTGGCTACACATTGGGTCAGATGATGTGGAAGAATGCTGAGTCTGTGTGGTATGTAGTCGACTCTAGACTGAATATGACTGAATCCGTAAATAATAGATGTTTTTAAAGGCAGTACTTTGTCGGCATGCCGCCAACGAACAACTGCATTTCTGCTAGAATATACGGATACCGTGAAGGTAAGTAAACTCTCGAACTTTCCGAGTCGTCATTGATGAGTAGGAATCCGACAAATTAATGTTTTATTTTGTGCACAAGCTAGAATTCATCAATTGTAGTTTGTGTCACGTAATTCGATTCAAGACTTGTATGACACCTCCTAGGGACCAAGCTATTAACAATATTAAAAAAGCACGTATATGTACGCAGACTAATGTGGTACCACTGTATCAACGAGCAGTCAATGAGCAGCTCTCGTTTGTTTCAGCCAAAAAATATTCTTGGCGGCTAACCTACAAGTCCATGAATCCACAACATTTTCCGGCCTCTATAAATGAGACAGAACTGTTCGTTGCTGAAAGTACACAATTTAAATTGATTAGTTTTTGAAACTTACGAAAATCTGAGTTATTAACGAAACTGAAAGTAACAACAAATAAGCAGCACAATGAAGTGGTGAAATGCAGTCGTAACCATATATGGTATAATCATACATGTATTGTAGTAACCATTATAACAATATATTTGAGGAATATTTTGTAAAAACATTATTTTACTTGGTGTTCATGAGTTAATGCTTGAATAGACACTGCCTTTCCATAAACTTTCTGTTTTTACATATTTTTATCATGTACTTTTAAATATTATTTTAATAATTAAGTTGTCGCTTGTAATGTGAGGTACCTCGAAAGATGCCAGCTGTGGGCTGATACTTGTCACACAGGTTTTTCACTTGTTAATTACTATTTAAACTTAAAAAAAACTTATAGCTCATTTCTGGCTAGCACTAATATCCAATGTTGTAGCTTCTCCCGAATTACCATATAAAATACGTAAATGTTTTAAGTTAACGATGTCAGGTAGGGACAGAAAAATTTCGCTAATTCAACGACCCGCATGCTAGAATGCATTGTCCTATACATACTCAAGCCTGTCTATTCGTTCATTGTCTGTTGTTCTACTGAGTAGCAGCTAGTGGACACATGCCTGGGGTTTGAGTATGCATAAGATAGTTAGTTGTTCTAACATTTTAGGTCACTGAATTTGAAAACTTTTCCTGTCCATAAAAATAGGCTTTAACAAAAAAAAAAATAAAATAAAAATAAAAATAAAAAAAACTAGAAAACTGTAACACACTGAAAAATATATTTACAGAATAGATAATCTTGTTTAGTTATATAGACAAAGTTGATATAATCACACATAAATAACATACTAAGATTATTTACATTCACTGTTTAGTTAAGTAAATATTCAGTTCATAAACACTGACCAGAAGCATAAAAACAAACTTTTTTACAACTATGTAATTTTAAGAAGTCAACTAATCCCAAACAGAGCAATACAAAGTCTTTATCTTTCCAAGATGGCTTTGGGAGGTAATAACCTTTACACTTCACAATCTTACGTTGATTTTAACATAAAAAATACTTTTAAACGTATTCATTTGTCAGGTTTGTCTACAAAACACGCAAACATAAGGCACATGTCTGTATACATGCTCACGTAAATATAACAAGCGACATAATTTATAGAGCTGGATTTTCTCCACTGCAACTAACTTAGTACGTGAGAAAAATATGTGTCGATCATATAATACGATACCTTAAATATCACACTTAAGACACACAGCGTTTCTGACATCTCCAAAATCTTGTTACATGGTATATAATAATTGCATATTTTAAATAATGAGATATATTATAAAATGTATCAGAAATGTCAGAAAGGGGGGACTAAAATAATAAAAACAATAACAACAGTAAAAAAAATGTTTAAATCCTAAGTACAACTTGTTTTAAGTTCGGTTAGACGTTATTACGTCTTCTACCAACGTTACGGCAAGCTATACTGGTCATGGTTTGGTCAGCTATTTCATTTAAATAATTACGTGATCTGATTAGGTAGATTGATTTGTAGGCCAGCATTTCGTTTTTTACAGAAAGTAATGACATTTTCTATGTGCGAAATTCTCGCCTGAGTTCTAAACGGTCGATTTAATAAAAAGGCTGTGTGACGGATTAAATACATTAAAACAATATACTATTTGGTAACATTAGGATTAAAATTTAAGACTTGAATGACAAATGTTAAGTACGAAACACTCAACCTGGCTACAAACGTCCGTTTCAGTTTACTAAATATTACGTGACCCAGTTTAGAATATAACGTATTTGTTAGTTCAGTACTAACTTGTGTTAGAATGCGATGGATCTTGATAAATACGAACTACTCGATTGCTTTCAAGTTTACAAGTGACGTGTTCGTAGTCACAAAACTACTTATTCGCCAACGGGAACACAGCTTGCGAGTGCGGCGCATATTTCAGCCTCTCCGGGAAATGTACTATCCAGAGACACACACTTAACAGTAAAACTGACGTGAAGTGTCTAGGGCCATAAGATTTCCGCGAAAATAATTGTTCATCAGTTGATTTCAATGTATTATGTGTACATCTACAGCTCTGCATCGTGGTCAGTGATTGGATGTTTTATTTATGTCTCACTTGTCTTGTGTTTCTACTGGCAAATCACAGACGCGTGGTGCCACAATCGTCTTACACTGATTGGTGCAGTCAAACGAGAGACGTGTCTAATAAACAAAGACACTCTGACAATAACCATTAAGCAGAGCTGCCTATGTGCAGTAAGGTACTGAAACAAACTTGGGCAAAATTCTTTTCGCGAAGATTTCGTGGTAGATATGCCGTGGCTGTTCATTTGATAAGGGCGGTCTTCGTCGCTTATTCGCTGCCTGAGGCTGTTGATACCACGCCCGTGTGTGTTTGGCTCCACTATAATACTGCAGGTTTCCTATTGGTCTAGCTGCCGGCAGTAGTCTTAGCTGATTGGCGGTGTAGTCGTCTCCATCTTGTTTCTGTCTAGCGAAGACATTTTGCTGGCTCGTGTAACTTAGATCGCCGTCATACGGCTGTTTCACTTCTGTGGAGACCTAAACATTATGTGCCAGGAGCGAAGGTCACGCTAGCTGGTCGGGGAGAAGGTCAAGGTCAAGGTCAAGGTCTCACGCCTCAGAGTCGACATCGTGAGGCGCGGAGTTGAGCTCGGCCTCGATCTCCTCGGGCGTGCGCAGGTCGATGGCGAACTTCTTGCGCGCCGCCGCCGCTCCGGCCGCAGCGCCGCCCCCGGAGGCTCGCACCACCTTGCTGTACTCGTTGAAGGCGGCGGCGAGGGAGTAGGTGAGGCGGCGTGCGGCGGCGCGGCTGTCGCACACGAAGGCGTGGCACTCGAAGGGGTGCTGGTGCTGGTTGTGGGGCGACGACTCCCGCACCACGATCATGGAGAAGACGCGCGTGTAGACGAGGTCCTGCACGCCGTACGAGATGGTGTCTATGGGGTGGACGCGGGTGGCACCCCCGCCGGCCAGAGAGCCCACGGCGACGCCGTCCCGCGACACCGTCAGCCGCACCATGGGCAGCACGACGCCCGGGGGCAGGCCCTTGGCGGCGGCAACCAGGGCGTCGACCGGCCTCCGGGTGTGCTTGATGCCCCACAGGCCACGTGCATCCCGCGAGCCCAGGTACTTCACCTGCCAACAACACGTCACTGCTCTGTAAACAAGTCACTTCACCACACCTGTCTATGAGAGAAACTGCCTCTTTGCCCTCACCACAAATCATTCGCACAACCTATTTTCACAACTGTTAGTTTGTATTGGTGCATTATGTATAGAGACATGAAAATTTCGTGTTTTCTTGTAGGCGCAAGCCAGAGTTTCAGCAACTATAGGTCTGTATACCGTTCACAAGTGGCCGTTGGCTTACTTGACACTTCCTGGAAGTAGTTGTGCCAATAATTAAAATGTAGCTGAATACAGGACCATTTCACTGTCAGCGAGCAGCTAATAAACAACTGCTGTCTGCACGATTTCACAAATATTCTTGGAAGCTAGCCTACAGCTCAGTGGGCCCGCTAAAATTTCCGGCCTCCCGTTGGAGGGCAAATTAAATAGACAAAGATTTTTCATTGTTCGATATATTTCAATGGTGGCCATCTTTTTCCCCACCTGTCACGACCCCGAAAGAAGTTGGAAAAAGAAAAGAAACTGTCTGTAGACGTGACGAGTTCGTATACCAGACAGAGTCGTCCGATCTATAGCTAGAAAAAGGAAAATTTCGTGAATTCAATGACCTGCATGTTGGAATCCAGTGTCCTGGGTATGTTCAAGCCACGACAATTTCTCTATTTACAGCTACTCACTGGAACAGCAGACCATGCACAAATAAACGGGTCTTGTATGGGTGTGTGTGTGTGTGTGTGTGTGTAGGGCATTGGAATATAGCATGCGGGTCAATTAACTCGCGAATTTTTTCCTTTCTATACAGGCGTGTTAAGAAAGTAAGAAAGGAAATTCTTTCTTCATACATCAGTGATACCTAGAGATGATGGTCTATCGCGGGAAAACTAGACTGTTTGCTGGGTTGCAACCTGCGTTCAGCTAAACAAAACGTTACTGGCTTTCGCTTGTACGTGGAGCTGTTACCTTATTTGACTGAACCAATTAGAATCCCGCTATAGTAATATGTTATACCTGTTATTGGTCCGCAGACAGCTACGTTGTGCCAGACGTTTATCAACCAATCATACATGTCGCAAGAAACCATAGTGTTTTCAAGGGTATGTTGACACAAAATATTTTCGCGATGTACCATCGTCTCTAGTGATAGGTTTCCTACACATTTTTAGGGAAGAGATGCATTCTGACGTTACTAGACTTGCATAATAACTAGAGGCTTGGCACCTGAAAAATTCGCGTTTTCTTTAGGGCGCATGCAAAAATTCAAACAACTACAAGATCGTGTATCTTTCTCGATTGGCTTTTGTTTTATTTGACTCCTCGTGGTCAGGGTTGAACCAATAATAAAGAAGTTAGTAAATGGAGGCCAAAACTTGTTGTTTCACAGTCTCAGTGCACAACTAATGAAGAGCTGCTGCCTCCTTGGGCACACAGATATCCTTGGAGACTAGTCTACAGGTAAGTAAATCTACGATTTTTTCCTGTAGCTACCAGGGACACAAGTATTTCGAGTATTTATTTGGCAGCAGAATAGAATTATCAGTCCTATATACGCACTGGCCACAACTGACTATCCACTGGTTCAAACTGTGCACACAAGTAGCTCGCGATAGGCCCACGAGTTATTGCCATGCTTGTCACAGGCTAGCAGTTGTCAAAGGAGTGTCAATACAGCTGTCGCCCAATCACAGGCGTGACAGTAAAGTATATGTTCCTGATCCACCTGACCTAGAAACAAACCGCAAAATACTCGTTGCTCTATTAAGAGTAAGATATTGTCACCATCTTGAATTGTTTTATTTCGTGACATAACTTTTCTTCTAGGAATTGTTTTGGAACTGTATAACCTAAGTACGGGATAGAATTTTATGCATCGCAAATCGTTATTTCCCGTTACTCTTGTTACAGATATAATTGCAGTTAAGAAAGTAATAACTATTTTCTAACTGCAGTTCAATCTGTAACGACAGTAACGAGAAAATGAAATTTACTGTGCCTAAAATGGTATAAGTATGCGGCCTATAATATCCCGCAGTTGTTAGGTTAAAATTGCATAAATTTACCTAGAAGAAAAGTTATGACATAAGATACAAAAACTAAAGATGATGGCAATCAATCACTCTAAATAACGTGCTTAACATTTGTTCTATTTACAAGCCGAAGAAAGGCAGGTGTCTCATACTATTCATATCATGGGTTTAATAGTAGAACCGAATAACTTAATTTCCCCAAGTTTAAGTTATCTGCACGTGTCTGTACCGCCCTTATGAGTTTTTCTCTTCGTGTGTATAATTTTATAAGTGTGCTAATTAGGTGTATTGTTGCACAACAAATGTACATTTCATCAAATAAGTATGTGCGTGACAAAAGTAATTTTCAATGTTACGAGTCTTAAACCCACGATATGTGAAACATTGCCATTTCTGTTTTGGAAGTTTAATACACTGAGTATTATTTAAACTGTGTTCACGGTAAATAGATAAGGTTTAAAGTAGTTTTCTTAAGAACAAAAAATAAAATTTTAATCATGGCCTCGGACGTTAACTTTTGAGTAGGCGTAACGTTACAGTTAAATTTATACACCTTTTTTTTTTTGTTACGTATTAACTGTTATAGACTGTTCAGGATAAAGTGAGCACTGCTTAAAATTTCCTTTCTGCTATTTTCAATATGAGAACTATCATAAAACTAAAAGCCAGTGTAAATGTTTCGCGACACTGAAAACTAATCGCTAGGGCCCGGTAGTTTTCGCGAAAAGATTTTTGCAGCACTTTGTTGCAGTGCCTTACGTGTGCACCTGCATCTCTGCTTTGTGTTCAGTGATTGGATGTCTTAACATACTATGTCTGCAGGTTAAACCCGCAAATCACATACGTGTTATGTCTCAGTTATCCATGTACTGATTGGCACAGTCAAAAGAATAATAACTCTGCACAAAAACCCTCTGCCAATAATCATGAAGTTGAGCTGCAGGTGTGCACGTAAGACACTGAAACAAAGTGGGGCAAAAATCTTTTCGCGAAAACTACCGGGCCCTACTAATCGCTTATGGCCCCAATGAAGCAGAGTTTTTGGTTATTTTAAATGTTGGTGAGTGCTCATTTTAAAGTGAACAGCCTATACAAACTGAATGGTTTTAATGTATTCACACAATTCCTGGCAAATTATGTTGAACCGTAGACAACCCTTTGTATCAAACACACAAGCACCAAACAAGAAGCATGACAATGGTGACAGTGATGAACGAAAGACGAGTACATCTGTTTGACTTTCCCTTTTTTTTTTTTTTTTTACTTTTTCTCGTTTTTTGTGTATTTTTTTTTTTTGTTGTTTTAATTATACTCCGTCTATATTACTATTTTGGAATTATTTGTATGTTTGTTGACTGCGCCCAGTTTTGGCTTCCTTCGTTTGTTTCTTTCGTATATTTATTGTTCATTTTCTCGTTCTTATTCCTTTTATGCAATCGTGAGTTTCCTGCGAGTCAACTACATTCGTCAGCAATGACGTATGTACAACAAAACAAGCTAAATTGTCATTCATCCCCATTGCAATAGTCATTCAAATATCGCATATTAACTGTTGGTGGGAAAATATATGTTGACGAGGAAAAACATATAAACTGCTCAATCAGTCGTGACTAACCTATGCACCCACACTACTCCCTATCTCTAACTGTGAAAATCTGTTTATATACATTTTCTCATTTATTTGCCAGTTCTTTGTTTATTTTATCACGTAGAAGGGCACTAAAAGATTAAAAATAGGAGATAGGAAAAAAAAAACAAATTAACTTGGGTAGTTACAAGAATTTGTACATAATAATTTCAAAACTGTATTATAGTACCATATTGATTTACATCTCGTAAAAACTGCAATACTTCAGAAAGAATTAAATGCGTTCTATGAATATTAAGTCTGTGGTTAGCATACATATTTATTTTAGTTATATGATATATTCTGTTCAGTATAAACTGAGCCCTGCTTACAATCTCAATCATTACTATTTTAAATACGAAACTTCAGTGTAACTAAAAACTAGTGTAAACATTTCAAAAATCTTAAAACTTTCTTTCTATAGCCCCAATAAATACATTTTTGGATTATTATAAGTATTGGGAAGTGCTCACTTTAAAGTAAACCGCCTGTGGTATTCATTACGATGAAAATAGTTAAAATGTATACTTTTAATTATTGCAGACGAAGTTTGAAATCCAGAATAAATTCATCCATGATGTCGCTATGACATCAAGAAATAAATAAGAAGATAGCGTGTGCATACATATTTGTAGTGCAATGCTTAGGTCGTCTAAAAAAAACGTAAACTAGTATGACAAAACAAAAAACAAGCCGATTTTGGTTAAATACGTTAGGAGAACTAAGTTCCCTAAACGTCATGACAAGCTTATGATATAAGCCTGTGTTCTTACGTGTCGTCATTATTGTGTCTTGTGATGTCGCCTTTCAAGCATACTGACTTGTCTGTAACATTGTCGTAGTCTCGGTAATTGTCCTTACATGACATGTCTTCAGTTTTCTATTTCAGTTAATTTTTTCCTGTTATTTGTTTCGAATATTTTATTTTATTTATTATTGTGATTTTACATCATTCTTGAACAGGACATTTTTGCGAATCGTTTGTGCCCCAGCTCATTTCATTTCCTTACGTACACATCTGCAGCTCTGTTTCACGGTCAGTGATTGGGTGGTTTATTAACTCTCAGTGTCTTGCGGTTACACCCGGAAATCACAGACGTGTGATGTCGCAGTAAGTTAATCCTTATTAGCAGAGGAAGATGATACGTCTCTGCACAGAGATATGCTGCCAATACCCACTGATATGTTTACAGTATTCCTCTCACTTATTTACTTTAATTAAAAGAATTTTTAGATATTGCACAATCCAGAAATGACAGAGCTAAATGTAACAACGGATTTAAATATTTATAATCTGTTTGGCACAGAAAAAAATTAAGGTGTTCATGGCTTTGTGTTTCAAGATGAAAAAATTAATAAAATCAAAATGAAATTTAAAACAAACTGCATAAAATACTGTATGGGTACGTGTGCCACAGTCGGTTACCACTCCTGCTGCAACCGAAGTAAGTTTAAATACGTATTACTTTCGCATGTATCGTGCGCTTACCTAGTTGCCAATAACAATGAACTATGTATTTAGTGGTCGACAAGAAAGGAATGAACCACTCGTAGGACAAAGTTGTATAATATAGCACACACCAGACAAGTCGCAAGGAAAAGGAAGATATTCAACACACCGGGTAATCACCTGCACTGAAAGAAAA
Organism: Medauroidea extradentata; assembly: GCA_003012365.1. Lineage (NCBI taxonomy): Eukaryota > Metazoa > Arthropoda > Insecta > Phasmatodea > Phasmatidae > Medauroidea > Medauroidea extradentata. Next base: position 10,977 of record PNEQ01113356.1, read on the forward strand.
TGTTTGTATGAAGTCTTCCCTGAAAAATTATTTCGTAGTTACCACAACATAATTTTGTGGTGGTCAGATTATTTTAGTGGGGCTAGCAACATTATTTTGTGGTAACCACAAAATTAATTTTGCCGGGTAAATACCCACAAAATATTTCGTAGCTGCAACAAAAAATTTTTTTGTGTGCTATAACAACAGCAAGAAGACTCGGTGGCGTAGTGGTGAAAAGTCTCGCCTCCCTCCAAGGTCTGGGTTTGTATGTGGGAAACGTGACAGACAATGAATGCCGCTGGTCGGTGGGTTTTTTTCTGAGTACTCCCGTTCCCCCTGCCATTCTCATTCCAGCGCTTCTGCATTGTAGGGTATCATTTTAGGAGCAAGCAGATGCCTTCTGGCGTCTAGTCAAGTCTGCATACAGGGTGTAATACCCTCGTCTTCGGGTAACTTACCTATATAGGCTAAGATAATTTACCCCCACTCCCCACTTATTTTTATGTTAACTTGATAGAGCCACACAGGCAAGTAATATAGCACCACTAGCCAACACTGTGGCATAAACTTAAACGCGAATAAGCAACTTCAAACGAGTACGCCTTACGACCTCCACCGTCGACGAGACGTAAATTCCATTTAAGAGTGCGCAGTAGATAAATAAACGCTGAAAACATCAATTGATTTCTACGCTTTTTTCGGAGCCAGTATGATTAAAATACTCAATGACAATCCTAGATAATGGTATTTGCCAACTTTATGAGTAAATATTTATCCAGAATTACTAATTCGTTACACGTGATCTCGTGCGCCGCAGTTAAGCGCACGAAGTTCCGGCGTCAGAGATTGTGCCTCAGAAGTTCGTACTGGAAACCATTTTATTTAGAACGTTGACTAATACAAAGAACAAGGTCACAACAGCTCGAAAAATCTCTCGGTAAGGAAAAAATATCTGTTATGTCTTAAAAAAAAGGGGATCACTGTGGCCGAATGGTCAGACCATTCGCCTCCCACCAAGGCGATCCGGTTTCGATTCCCGACGGGGTTGGTTCCCGGATTTTCGCATGTGGCAATCGTGCCGAACGATGTCGTTGGTCAGCGGGTTTTCTCGGGGATCTCCCGTTTCCCCCACCCATTCATTCCGACGCTGCTCCATACTCACCTCATGTTCACAGATGTGGTCGTTGTAGGGTCAATTCAAATATTGTTGGAGCTGTTCTGTGGAATGAACATTTTTACCGTTATAGATCCTATCACAAACGACAATACATCTATTATTTTTATTTATCGGATAGTTTTTTTATCCTGTACCAACTTTACGACCTTGATATTGTTGTCTACACGAAGGAAGGGGGAATGTAATTCATCTTGGCTTCTGTAAACAAGCCAGCTCAATATTCGCATGGAGTGATTCCAGAAAAGCTGCGTAAAATCAGAATATGGATAGTCGTACTGGGAATCGTGGAGGTAGAGGATAATCCCGATAAAGTGAGCACTTTTTTTACAGCTTATCTGTAGCTTTCCGCCACTTGTTAATATAAGCACAGCATTTAGGTAATGGATACAGTATGTTAATTTACCCGTACTCAAAAGTTAACGTACTAGGACAAAATCAGATATGTTTATTTATTAAAATTTTAGGCTCCTGTCATTCACGAGTGGTGATTTTACTGTGAACAACACACACACACACACACACACATATATATATATATATATATATATATATACAGATAATGAGAAATTGCGAAATGTTAAATGTTAGCGTATTTAACAAACCCTTGCAGCGCACTTCGCTTTGCATTATTGGAGCACACACTAAATAGTAGTACAGACGTGAAATGACTTAGCGGTGATTGGCAGTAACCACGGTCGTAGAAGAACAGGTCTGGACACTCGCCTGGAAACTTGACCCCCTTGTTGTTTGGCTGTAGTTCACCAAGTTACCGAGAATATTGTGGTTTATTGACGCTGATGTTAGGGCGGTCGGCTCAAACCCCGCCCACTTCCTTTCCGCTAAGAAACAATTTGTCAAATCGTATTTTTTTTAAATCAATTTATGAAATACTTTCTTCGCTCACAAATTTAAGAAAAGGCACCAGCAATTTTTATTTACTTTATAAATTTAACAATGGAAAAAAGTGGACGGAGTTTGAGTCCGACCGCCCGGAAAACAGCGCCAAAAAGTACGGCATTCTCGGTAACTTGACGAACTACAGCCAAACAACAAGGGGGTCAAGCAAAATACATTGTTAGATAGGCGAGTGTCCAGACCTGTTCTTCTACGACCGTGGCAGTAAGTGTTTCCGCCATGTTGTTGGCCAGGGAAGCCATTTTATTGACGTGTGTGTCTGAGTTCGCTGGCCTACATGCTATTTCACTTCTATATTCCTATATATCCTGTGATAGGAGTAGGGTTAGTTTTTTCGGTTGAGCTGTTTACAGATGAATAACAGACGTCCAATAGCGTGCACCAGAATTATCATTGATTCAGCCAAATGTGGCCCGCCAATAACGAAATAAGAAGAACGTCTAACACTAACATGCTACAGTGAAGTTCAGTAAACAGTTAACATTTACACTACGTATACCTATGTTGGTATTACTGCAGTTTTCATCCAACCGGAGTGCCTGTGTACCTTATAACAAACCTTATTGCCATCTTCAGTTCAATCGACTTACGGCTCCTAGAATAATTAGAGATGATGGTTTATAGCGGGAAAACTTGACTGTTTGTTGGGTTTCAACTCATGTTCAGCTTATGACAGGCTTTTGCTTATACGCGAAGCTGTTGCCCTATTTGACTAAGCCAATAAGAATCCGCTATTGTAATATGTGACGCCTACTATTGGTCTGCATACAGCTACGCTGTGTCAGAAGTATAACACCCATTCAAGCATGTCACAAGAAACTACAGTGTTTTCAAGGGTATGTTGGCACAAACATTTTTCGCGACATACCATCATTAGAGATGACGGTATTTCGCGAAAATGTTCTGTGTCAACATACCCTTTAAAATGCGATAGCTGTATGCAGACCAGTTACATGCATAAAATATTACAATAGTGGTATTCTTATTGGCTCTGTCAAATAGGACAGCGGCTTCACGTATAAGTGAAAGCCAGTCATCTTCTGGTAAGCTGAACGTGTGTTGTAATCCAGCAAACAATCAAGTTTTCCCGCGATAAACCACCATCTATAACCATCATCTTAATTTTTTCCTCGGTGTACGATACAATCCTAGAGCGAACAGGTGCACACATCCCGAGGGTAAAGTAGCCTATTCGGAATGTCGTAGCAAAAGATACAAGGTTTGTATATTTGTGCAGTTATTACGTTATATCATGTGTAGTGAACTCGTGAATTTTTTGTTGTGAACTAGATTAAGGTTAAGTCAACTTCAGGTGAGGAAGATAAACGCATTACTTATTGGCGTGTTTTGCAAGGGGCGATCTCTGTTGTTGATTGCGCTTGAGTTTGTAAAGGATCGAATAAATCTTTGCTAAGCTAGAAGAAGATATAAATAACTTAATTAATTTTTTTTCTGAAAAACTAAGTCTATTCATTTTTCTAATCTCATCTGAAAATAATAAAATAACTTACATAAATGCCAAACTGTAAAAAAAAAAAAATAGAGATAAATTTAGTCTACATGTAATGGAAGCTAATTACCTCTACAAGTGAGGGAAAATTAGTCAACACGTGTCAAGGAAAGTTACTCAACTGGTAATGTAATTTTTGATTACGTATTGGCGCAAGCCCTCTAGGACAATTTGACATAACGCGCGAGCGAAACTTCCGAGTGGTTTGTGTGGCGAATACACTACCTTGCCAAAATTTCCACACATATTCGGAAATCAGATTTCTCTCTCAAGGTTGGGGAATATTACCATATATATGACGAGTAATATTTCTATCTTTTTTTTTTTACAGTGCAGATCTCTACAAACCTAAAATGAAGATTGCTGAACCAGCACTGTTATCTACACCAGTGCAACATGTAACAGGAATTGACACTTTCCAAGCAAATAACAGTGAGATAAGGCCTGGCTACCAATCTGTTGCAATGTGCCTTATTCGCTTGCTCTTGAGCCCTTTGTGTGATACAATTCCTCACGAGCCGTTGACCCCTTCGAGGAGAAGTGTGTATTATTTGTGGTTTCGGACACCCTTACTAACTTTGACAATGTAATCACATATACAGATGATATCAACAATTCTGCTATTCAACAAATATAAACCGTAATTTCGTGACAGTAATAAAAGTGTATACAGTTTGTGTATTTTTTAGTAATTACTTTAATTGAATAACATTTACTATCTGTACATTGAAACATATGGCGGGAAGAAACTTGGCGCAATAGCATTGGTTAAAATATTGTATTAAGATATTTATGTTAATACATATATTTAATGATGCTCAAATTACTAAAAAGAATGTACTTATTATTTGCTTTTGTGTTTACGAAACGCATAGCGAACGTATAAATGAATGTCTTCGCGCACATTAGGAAAGCACGAAAAATTAACTTAACTGTACTTATCGCCATTTCGTGCAACATATTTATACAGTTGTGATCACGCCATACAAACGTAGTTAATAATTAAAATAGTCGTCTGCCGATTCATTTTTATTACGGGACTCTAAGCGGTGACGGGGCCACGGTGGCCGAGGGGTCAGACCTCTCGCCTCCCACCCAGGCTATCCGGGTTCGATTCCCGAATTTTCGCATGTGGGAATCGTGCCGGACGATGCCGCTGGTCGGCGGGTTTTCTCGGGGATCTCCCGTCTCCCCCGCTCATTCATTCCGGCGCTGCTCCATACTCACATCATGTCACCCTCACCAGCGCTAAAGACCTCGATGTTGAGCGCTGACCAGAATCTCTCACTCACTCTGTGGTGACCATGTAATATTGGTGGAAAGCCTGTAGCAAAGTTCAGTGCATGTCTCTAGTCTGTTCACTTTCAACTAAGCACTCACCAAAACTTTTAGTACCCAAAAACTGTATTTTGTCTTGAAATTGGGGATTGTTTACAATTGTGTTTTGTTCCAGGGATGTTTCCAGGTAAAAATATTAAAGGTAATTGCAAAAAAGTTGAAAGAAAAATTTAATCGGTGCTCACTTTATCTTGAACAGTCTAGAGTTTCACATGTATCTGGTTAGTAGCCTAGATTTTGAAATGCGGCAGTCTGAAGGCCGTTGTCAGTTATTTTGTCGGGTTTTGGAACTGTGTTATTAATTAGCATGGTGCACTACTAGTGACATTCCGATCTTGCTTTAAGTGTGTTTTCACTTCGTATGTTGGTACAATTAGTGTATGTTGTATAGAAAATTTGATTGCGAACACGCTGCATCGCATAAAAAGCGCGTGGTGGGCGGCAACGTAATGCTATTTTCTACTACATTTTAGGAAGCTTAATGTCATTAGTTTAGCAAGGGACAATTTCTGTAGCTAGTTGCGCCAGTGTACCGAAAAGTGGACTAATTCAGGTGTCGTCATTGCTGATTAAGAGAACTCTGGTAGTTATGAATGTGACTTTATTAATTTAAAATAAAATTAGAAAAGTCAAATGGCTTTGCTTTGTAATAAAATTTTTTAACTATGTAAATTTTCCCTTCATCTAGCTTAGCTAGCGTTAATTGCAACACCTATGTAATTTTACAGTCCCCTTACAGACTCCAGGTTTACTAATAGCGATAACTGTCCTTTTGCCAAATTCGCCCATAGTAAATTAAATTATCTGTCTTACTTGTACAAAAAATAACCCTAATGTAGCCACCTTGGTAAACGAACTTTACACATTCAAGGCCTAGAAGTGCGGATATAGTAAGGACGACATAACACACGCTGTGCGCCTCACCATAACCTCTAAGCGCAAGTCACTGGACTGGTGGGCAGTCTTCTAGTCGACAACTTGCGTCTACGAAACATCCAGTGTTGACCCTGTCATTACATCACGTAATACCGAAGGCAAAGGCGTATTGTTCATGTCTACACCTTTTAAAAGTTTCTGCGCTAAGATTTTCATACCTAAAAAAGTACCGCAATTACTCCCATTCACGCTGTTTTCAGAAGATGGTAAATACAATTTAGTGATAAATGACGGGTCTTAAATGGCGTTCAAGAACGGAAAAGTCATAATGTAATATTTGCATGAAACAGTGTTAGTTTTGTGGACATTACCTCAGAGTACGTTTTCCACAAAAAAAAAAAAAAACAGTTTTCCCATAACGGCATTTCAGCCTCAAAATTTGCAGGGATTTAGTTCATACACCCCCCCCCCCTCCAAACAAATCAACATAATGCAATGAAATAATTCATTCAAACATTGTTTTGTATTTTTAAAAAATTCAGAAAATTGAAATTTTTTGCTACTTTCAGAAATTTCTTAATACAAAAATATTTTGTATTGGTTTTTTATATACTTAAATCCCTAGCCCGTGACATGTAATGTTACTAAGAGTTTTTTCGTTAAGGCATATGCTTCCGTAATTCAACTGTTTTTGCGGTAATTATTTCTTATTCTTGAACGAGGTCAGATATCACAAATCTGTTCGGCAATTTTATTAAAGAATGAATTTTGCCGTCATAGCAAATTTTTTTTCAAGGCGAGAATTTACTAATTCGTTACGCGTGATCTCTTTGCGCCGCTGTTAAATGCACGAGGTTCCGGCGTCAGAGATTGTGCCTCAGAAGTTCGTAACACTGGAAACAATTTTGTTTAAAACGTTGGCTTAAACTATTGTCTAGGATTGCTATTGTTTAACTTTCGCGAATTGGCTTCAAGAAACCTACAGTTATAGATTAATGATTTTAGCGTTGAATTATGTACCACGCCCAGTCCCACAGTAAATATTAAGCGGCGAGAATATTGCACGTTAGTTCAGTGCTTTGCTTATTGTTGCGGTGCCGCAATTAATGGTGCGCTTGAAGGTCGCCCATATAGCGCCGTTTCTTGTGAGCCTGTAACGTGCGGGCAGGCGGGACCCTTAAGGTCACGCGTGGTAGTTTTACAGAGATAGAGAAAAAGAATTTTTTAAGCAACATAATTTTGACATCGATAGATAAGGATCCCTACATTGTTTTGTCACACATATGTCATTCGTACCTACTTTTTTGTAGCAATAAACGACATTGTGTTTCAACAAATTTGTTATAAAAATAAGCCAAAACCAAGCTGAAAAATATTTTGCGAACGGACGGTGTATTATTTTGCAAAACGGATACAAATAATTGCTAGTGATGGTGAAATTTCGCGAATTCAATGACTTGCATGTTAGAATCAAATATCCTATGCATACTCAAGCCATGTCTATTTGTTCATTGTCTGTTATTCCACTGAGTAGCAGCTAGTTGACGAATAGTCGTGGCTTGAGCATGCATAGTAGAATGGATTCTAGCCTGCAGGTCATCGAATTCGCGTAATTTTCCAGTCCCTACATAAGACTGTTCTTAGTCTTGAAGTTTTTAAAAGCATTTCGTTAAATGTGTTTCGAGTTGTTTGGACGAATTTGAAAGAAAGTACCTAACATGACATCACCCAGGCAGAATGTAAAGTTCGCTTACCTGGAAGCGCTGAGGCAGGTCGTCCTCCTTGGGCGGCGTCAAGGTCGGGCCGGAGCTAGGTGCAGACATCTTCTTGAGTATGCCGCCTGCCTTGCCGGCACTCTTGCCAACCGTCGTCTTCCTGACCGATTCCTGCTGCGTCGACGGCGGCGCGACTGTCGAGGCCCGGACCTGCTGCGGCGCGCGGTCACCCTCGCCGGAAACTGGGGCGGGGGGAGGACCCGCTTCCGGTTCCTGCCGCTTGCTTCCGGCGCGCGCACCCTCGCTCTCGATCGCTCGTCGCAGCACGTCCGTGTCGCGCCGCACGAAGCCGAAGTCGTCGTCTGGGCGCTCCTCCATGGCGCCTTCTGGTCACCCCTGCAGACGTTTACGACCCTTTCTCACGACCATCCACACACCGTAGACACGTACATACTTGATAACAGTTGCAACAATATAACACAAGATTGCTCCACATCCCCAGAAGAGTTCCAAAAAGTTTATCTGTTTAAGACGACATGGTGCATAATTACATTCTAAAATCATCCCTTTAATTGTAGGTATCTCGAAGACAATTCAGCAACCTAAAGCAATAGGTTTTACCAACTTTCTGAGGGAAAAATATTTTTCGAGTAATGTGTTTCTGAAGAATAATCGCTGACACAGAAATATCGTTAATTTAAAATGGGTAATTAATGTATAATTCTGGGTAAATGTTTGTTCGAAAAGGTGGCTAATATCATAGTTAGGATTTGTATATTGTAGTTTTTTCATACTTGGCTTACAAAATCGTGTATATTTCAATTGGTGTTTTCAGCTTTTTTTTACATACCAAACACTCTGAAACAACCCACTCATGTTACCAATAAGTAGGGACATGCGAAATCAGCGTAGTTGTTTGGTGACACACTAGAATACACTTCTCTGAACATACTGATGCACAACCTGTGATTACTACATTAGCAACGAGACTCTATGCAAATATCACCGCTTTAAAGAGGTTGGTCATTCTACCACAGAATTTATAATTACTGGCCGTAAGTTTTATTCGAGGCAGGTCATCGGCATTGTCGGCCAACGCGAGGCGTCTAGCGATCCTACAGTCGTTTGGATTCTATAGCCTGCCGGCAAAAATTAACGCGAATTTTGCACGTCTATACCATTGCAATAAGTGAGTACGGCTTGACACCTGCCACACATTTTACACGTTACAAAGCCTATATGAGTGTCCCGTTCCATGTTCGAAACATTTACAGGAATTTATTTACTTATCTAGAATCCATACTAATGAGGGAATGTTAAGTAGCAAAAACGTAACATAGCAACAAAACACAGCCACGCCAACTTTATAAGAACACAATCTCATTGTGTTCTTTATTTGAAGTTTTGTAATTCTGTTGTAATACTGTATGTCTAATGTGATGGGGAGCAAAATATAAACACATATATGCGGAAATGCTACTCATTTCAGAAGGCTATCTTCAAAATCTGTCCACCAAGGCGATCCGGGTTTAATTCAAGGCAACGTCGGTCCCCGGATTTGCGCATGTGGGAATCGTGCCGGACGATGCCGTATGTTGGCGGGTTTTCTCGATGATCTCCCGTTTACCTCACCCCTTCATTCCTGTGCTGCTCCATACTCACCTCGTATCACCCCTCGCCAGCTCTGAAGACCTTGATGTTGACTGCTGACAAAAATCTCTCACTCTCTCTCATTCAAAATCTGTCCCTCCATCAAAAAGTTCAGTTTGGCCTTGATTATGAAGTTACATCCTTAAGTCAGAAGGATGAAGGATTCATGCGTCGGTCAAGTCAAAGATTTATTTGTAATGAATGAAAGCGAAACTAATGTACAGGCCAGCAAATAACTCGTTTTTACAGCCTAGTCTTACACTTGGAGGCAAGAAATTAAGAACAAAATAACATCGTGTCAACAATAAAGTTTTAACCAACCGTGGATATTATTTAGAAACACTTAAAATCAATGGTTGAACAAAATCTTTATCTCAGTGTAATGACGCGTTTATTGAAGAGAAGACTGCGCTCCTAGAGGCTATGATGAGGTATGTTGTGTGTGCCAGGGTCGAACTTATGGTTTGTACGATTCTCTGCGTCAGATACACAAAATACCCCCAAGCGATGTGGATACCGTAACGTCTGAAGTAATATCAGGGACAGCTTAAATCCAACCACAGAATAATATATGAAATCTGCGGACGTTTGCTATACGTAAGAAGTGAGTTATCAGGTAACCTAAGTTTTTATTTGACGACTCAGCCAGCTACGCTGAGACAGTGAGATGTGTGAAGAAATATATTGAATACTCCTTACTTTGTGTCTGCAAGGCTATATATAACGTGCAAATTTCCCCTTTATGTAACGTGGTGCATTTGTAAGGGTCTAGTGTGGGAGAACATTTGCAACGTTTTTTCAGACACCAAGTAGAGTTTCTAGAGGCCCAACTAAAGAGGCCGTCTTGCCAGACCACCCAGGCGGTGTGCAGAAGTTCAGCCGACTGAATATTATTCGGAAATTATTCGAAGTGTGTGAGCGATGTCTGATCAGAGATAACTTTCAAATATCGTTACACTAGTGCAGTTTGGTAAAGCTTCAAATATTTTTCTTCGTGGCTGAAAATTGAGAATATCATTTTTTAAGAAATGTATTGTTTTATGTGGACATACGCCATTGCTCATGTTTTGTTGGCCAAACTTGTGTGAAGAGACAAAGTACATAAAACAGAAAAAAAATATCCCAGAGGAATTCGGTTAGTGATATAGGGGTTTGCTTTATGTCCGTATTTTGTACCTGGCTGTTGTTTAAATCCGACTCAAATCTATCTTTAGAATTCTTTCTGGTGTATATATACAGGTGGGGCTGAATTCGACCGACAAATCGCGAAAGGTGATTTATCAGTAATTTATAAACACAAAATATGTAGAAAAATGATTTGTCTCAAAAATTAATATTTACGATTAAATAAGCTTTTGAAGTTTGAATTTTGAAACGATGTTTTCACAAACTATGTGAAAATAAATAACTTAAAAGGACAATTCTCTGAACATCTCTTCTAATCCAAAGCAAGTTTTGGTAAAGACCTTCCACCCTTGTGAAATATCAAGGGAGGTCACCCTCTGCTTACGCACAAGTTTTGTAGCATTACGAAATGCAAACATTTGGTGACGGTTAATTGAGCTGTGTAACTTATGTAATAAAAGTGATCCTCTCGTTGCAACTGTCCAGGACCTATCGTTTTCGTTCAAAACGCGGTAAAATATTAGGTGTACCGGTACAGAGCCTAGAACATAGGCAATACTGCGTACGTATTGTGTTTCGTTCTTCTCAGCGTATAGGCGACGGTGGACATTCACTGTATAACATACGGAAATCAGCTCACCACGCCGGCCCTTAAGTGCGATTTGATCGAAAACGATAGGTCCTAGACTGTTGCTACTAGAGGATCATTTTTGTTACGTAAGCCAAATAGCTCAATAAACCTTCATCAAATGTTTGATATTCTTAATGCCACAAAACTTGTACGTTAGTAGAGGGTGACCACCCTTGTTGTTTTCACAAGAGTGGAAAGTCTTTACCAAAATTTGCTATGGATTAGAAGAGCCTAACATCGTAAAGCTATGTTAAGAGTATTGTCCTTCTACGTTATTTATTTTCACATACTTCGAGGAAATGACGTTTCAAAATTCGAACTTCAAAGGCTTATTTCATCGTTAATATTAATTTTAGACACAAAGTGTTCTACAAATTTTGTGCTTATTATTTACTGAGGAATCACGGTTTGTCGGTAGAATTCAGCCCCCCCCCCCCCACACACACACATATATATATATATATATTACTTACCGAATTCCTGAAATTGGTATGCACGCTTGTAACATTCTTTGAAAGCTATAAATCACTCATGTTCGATGAGCATGAGCAATTTTCAAATTATCGTGTAGCGGAAGAATCTCTGTACAAGGCTCGGTGGCTAGTGCAGACGCCATCTTATTGGCAACAAGACATCGTGTCACTTTCCACCTACCATGTTATTTTTTAATGTATTCACATTGGCAGAAATAATAGAGTAAGACAATCGCTTCCAACATACGGTAACATATATGAAAATATTATTTGTTATTGTGCTTTGTTACCGGCAATTTTTTGCTTCATTTGACCACTCAGGTCTCAGGAACAGTACTGTTTGGTTTAACGCTATTATAAAATATTTATTAAACATTGAGTTGCGGAAGCAAATTCGCAAAAAAAAAAAAAAAAAGCCAGCAATCCCAGAAAATATTTTTTGCCAACTTACTGAGCAAACATTTTTCTCGAGTAACGTATATCTTAAGAACAATCTCTGACGCCCAAATATTGCGCATTTAATTGCTAGAGATCAAGCTTAACAAATGCATCATTCCGGGTAAATGTTTACTAATAAAGTTGGCAAATATAATAGTCAAGGATTGTTGTTTTGTAAATTTACTATATTGACTTTCAAAAACGTACAGATCTCAATTATAGAACTCAGCGCTTATTTATCTACCATGCTCTCTTAAGGGCACTGCATATCTTGAAGCCACGGCGGGAGCAAGCATAGAGTTTTACAGGTTAAATGATTTCCCACGTGGCCCAGTAACGGTTGAAGTTACATATACGCCACCACTGACTTTTTTTTCCATCTCGGTGTCGCGTACATTGCTATGGATCGTTTAGGCATTTTTTTTCAACACTCTGAAAATTGTGGGCTAAAAAGCATTTTTACACAAAAAACAAGCTAAAATGGCTATACATAATTTCTTTTCTGCAATTTTATTTACGTAGCAATATTCTCCTTTTCTCGGCGTAGAAAATTGTTTTTGTTCGAAAGCAATATCACAAAAGGTGACCGAGTGCCATTGAAAATAATTTAACATGTAAAACCCTATTTTTTCTCCGCCAGGGCTCCGAGGTAGGCAGTGCCCTTAAGCTACAGTAGGAAATCTTTGCTATTCAATATAAAACTGTTTGTATACGAAAATTGCTTTACTGAACTTAAAGTTTTGCATATCTTTGAGTACCAGTGTTTTTTTAAAAGAGTGTTTTTACGTGAAGTAACAAATGTGTCAGTCTGTAGCTTAATAAATTTACTTTCACTCTAAATTATTTCATTCGTATCGTTTGAACGGATTTTATTTTGGGTAAGTAACGAAAATAGTAAAATCGCTTCTTTGGCATGAACTTGTACGACAACTATGGGATAGTAATATACTTTATTTATTCGAAATTAGCACTAATATTGTGTGTAAAAGTAGAACAGTGTTTATACAATTATAAAATATTTCTTCGGCGCAGTGTGTCCTTAATGCGAAAAAAATGTGTATATGATGTTATTATAAGCTTGTGAAGTTTAGGAAAATTTGTGTGTAATGTGCCTTGACATCGTACATGCCCTAGTGCTAGAGTCTCAAGTGTAATTAAGGAATGCAGCCATGTGCACTTTACGGAACATCAAGCGCCAGTTAACTCGGTTATCTTATCGGGTCGTTATAAAAGAATGTTGACTTTCAGAACACGTCACCTAGTTATCATGATTAACGTCGTCCTGTTCTCTGACACTCTGTACTGGAAACTACGACCGACAAGTGAAATACCACACAAGTTCTTGTATGATACTAGTTCACCCACTGCTGGGGAAATAACATATGGAAGCGATGCGATTGACGTTGGCCGTTAAAAATTATACAGCATTACGCACGGTACATTGTTTTCGTAGTAGTATTTGTTGGTATAGGACGTCAAACGGCGATCCTTTTTGAAAATAGTACATCAAGTCAAATAAAAAAATCAATTTTTCTGATTTACGAATCAGGTGGGTATATTTTATTTTCAGATTTTTAGATTTGAAAACGTAGTTTTAGTCCATTTTGAGAGGCTTAAAAATAATTCTTAAAGACCTAGTCATATTCTTAAAAACACTGAAACAATGTTTGAATTATCAATGATCAGAAAACTGGGAATACGTTTACTTGTTTCTAGTAAAAAAGAAGAAGAAAAAGAACACACGTGACGGCTTTTACCAGGATAGCACATCTCTTAATGCTGGAATCACAATAGCGGGACAGACGCGACATGAAGTGCGCGACGCGAATAAAATAACTCGTCGCAGTGTCGATGTTTCTGTGACGTCAGCGCGTCCACCTCGACAGCTGATTGGCTGGCAGGTTATTCGCGAACTTCGCGTCGCGTCTGTCGCGCTATTGTGTTTCCAGCATAAGGTGTCCGCCCGTACCCGGAGCTGTTTTGCACGTTGATGTTTCATAACGAAACAAGGGGCTTTGACGCGTGCATCAAATACTACGTCGCTACGTCTCGCCACTACGTGCTACACACTAACTTGCGTGCAAGCTTTCATTAAGGGACATTAAGATGACTGCATGAGTTAACGTACTTTGCGCGTTCCAGGACTAAAAGTGCGGAAGCGATAAGGACGACATAACACGCGTATCATTGCTCACCAGAGTCTCTAGGCGCAAGTCACTGAACTGTTGTGCAGTCTTCTAGCCGACAACTAGCCTCTATCCGACAATCAGTACTGACTCTATTATTGTACGAAGTTATACTAAAGATAAAGGTGTATTGTATACGCATGCACCTTGCAGAAGATTCTGCGTGAAGATTTTCGTACATAAAAACAGTACCACGAAAACACTTATTTTCACTGTTTTTGGAAGTGAAAAAATATACTTTAAGCCACTTGGAGGCCCTGAAATGTGTATACAAGTGTATAACATTCTTAGAATATTGTTCTTAAGCAGGTATAACTTAGGCATTTTAAGCAGTCTTCGAATAATTCTGTAAAAACCAAAGCTCTGCGCACCTCTTCTACGACCTGGGCAGACGGCCACCTTAAGAAGTTAAGAGATGACCCTATATTTATATTATGCGCGATATTACTGCAAAGTTTCTAACCTAGTTTCCTTTGTAGCCAATGCGTGATCAGTTACTCTAGAATATGTACATGTAGTTATTATAAACATTATTTCGATTACTTTCAAATAATATTTCATTACATTGGAAATTGAGTGTACAGGGGTTGCTGTACAGAGCGTCAGAAAATAACCGTCAAATTGGAACGTACATTAATTTTATCTGTCGTTGACTGAAACTACACCTTGCACATCTTCCCGTTTCTTCACAATCACAATATAGAACGCACAACAGTCACAAGTCAGTGTTATAAACGGAGAAACTAACTTTGTTTATTTGTTCGCCAAAGTTCAACGAAGTTAAGTTACTACATTATGTCAACATTGGAGTACTGTACTGGCATGTGAAACAACAAACAATATCGTGCTGCGATCCACGAAATTGAATGTACGCTATGTAACTAAAAAACTTATTTGCACAGAGGCTTGTAAAATAAAACTATACAGTATTTATACGCATTTCGGGTATCGATAACATATTGAAAATATATAGCTGTAAAGTGTAAATATTTTTTTAATTACGATGGTCGCAGAAACCTAGACCCTTGTAGTCGGGTATCTTCAGTAAAGATTCGTGTAACCTACACTCCACAGGGGTTAATATTAGAACATTAATCAACAACAAATACTGTAGAAAAATTGACAAATAAATCTCATATTGCGTCGAAAGTTTCACTATAACAGTCAGTGGGCCTGGTGCGTGAGACGTGCAGTAGCATGGTATGGAAAGTATTTTTTATACAACTATTACAAATATTTCCAAATCGTTTATCTACGAAAAGAAAACACAGTTGAAACTGTGTTCCCATTATTTTAACAATCTCACCCGTTATTTAAAAACATGGTTTCCAATATCCTAAAAAGTGCTAAAAATTACTTCTTCATGTTGCTTTAGCTGACAAAATATCAACCGTAATCGTAAAACAAAATAATGGAAACCTGCATTGAACTTTACCACGCACTTTCCACACTTAAAATAACAGGGTTGTCGCTTGAAATCCCGTTTAAAAACACATTCTAGTAAACACTGCGCGCTGGTTTAGTTCTTCGCTCATAGAGGCGATGAGGTGTTTGACGGACGTGTTATATTCCACTTATCGCCTTCCCCGTTTCCGTGCATCAAACGTAAAAAAAAAAAAAAGCTAAGGTCCGCTAACTCTTAAGTAACTGTATTTTATGTTATTTTGAAATTATTTATTATTATTTAATGAATTAAGACTGTGACGAATTATCAGCAATGTCACTGTAAAGTAACATTTTATTTTACGTTTTAGTGCGTACTATTGGACTAAATTTGTACTGCGACTTATTTAGGCTTTACTATTATTTTATTACAAATATGATTATATAATGATTTTTATAATTTAATGAGGGATAATTATCTTAGATTTCTCATTATATTTATTATACCATATTTACGTTTTAAAAGTTGGTATACAATGTGGGAAATGGATGGTATCGAAATTATCAAACTGCTTAGTGTAATATTTTCAAATATATCGTGCCAAATGTTGAATCAGAAAAAAAAAATAATATCTAGCATGATTAGAGATACGTAGGGGCAGGAAAATTTCGCGAATTCAATAACCTGCATGCTAGAATCCATTGTCCTATGCATACTCAAGCCTCGACTATTTGCTTACTAGCTGCTACTCACTAGAACAGCAGACAACGATCTAATAGACGAGGCTTGAGAATGCATAGTACAGTGGATTCTAGCCAGCAGGTCATTGAATTCGCGAAATTTTCCTGCACCTTGTGATAAGGACTTTAAAGGGCATCCAGGCAAAAAATTTATAATTTTGAATTTATGTCGCATAGTGTTAGTTAAGTAGACATTACCTGATACTACATTAACCTATTCTGTAATTTTTTTAGCTCTCATAGTTTTACCACAGCGACATGTCAAAGTCACAGTTTACGTGTTATGGAAACATACAACTAACAAAAGCCAACTGACAGACTTGAATGAAGTAACAAGCACTTAAATTTGACATTTTAGGCCATATGCTAAAAATTTTAAAAACACATTTTAAAAAAAGGTTTGCATTTTTTTTTTAATTTTAATAAATGAAGGAAGTTCATAACTTTCAGATTCTTTTGAATATAAAGTTTTTTTTTTTTTTTTTTCGTGTTTTAAAACTGTTAGCGTATGGACCATACTATGTAATTTAAGTGCTAATTGTTTGTTTCATTCGAGTAAGACCATAGGTTTTTGTTACACTATTTGTATGTTCCAGTAACTTGCAAATTTTAACTTTGACATGGCGTTATGGGGAAAATATGAGAGCTAAAAAATTTGTATAAGTGTAAACTGTAGTCTCAAGTAATTTCTGAAAAACCAATACTATGTCGTACAAATATAAAATGACTGATTTTTGAATTTTGAATGCCCGTAACGTTGGAGGGTACATGTGTCACATAATGTGTAGGTGACGGTTGATACGAGAGAGCATGTTAGGGGTGGCTGCACACCTGCTCTTCTGGAACCATGTAAGAGCAGCGTGTGGCAGTTTTAACCTTGCCCCCCTCCCCTCCGTCACTCCTAGCAGACATGAGTAGAAGGAAGCACAACCAGCTGCAGCAGTGTGTAACCGACCATTGTGTGTCAGTCAGCACCTGCTGCCCCCTGCTGGTTAGACTACACGCCAGCCAGGCCCACTACTGCACCGAGTGTCAGGTGCCATGTCTCTGGCCGTGTGGTCTCTCCACGTGGCCACCCACCTTCACCTCAAGGGGTTTAGGCCGCTACTAAGATTACTTCACGTTCACTTTACTTTAACTTTCACTTAAGCAGACACACCTAAACGTTACATATCACGACCGCGTCACATTATACTTACGGTCATTTTTACGTAACGGACAGCTTGTCAGTGTCATGATTTTAAGTTAAAGTAATACGTGATGTTACATCACGTGATCATCTGGGCCAATCACATTTTGGGAAAATGTATGTCTTCCGTCGTGTCATGTTATCTTTTTGATACTTTTTTTTGTTATTTTCTTGATACATAATTCAAAAGGTTAGGCATACTAGTTTAGACAGTTTTTTTATCAATTTTGCGAAGAAATTGTATACACTATTTCGGCTTTAACGTATCGACTAGACAATAATAACTGATTTTATGAAGCTGTACTGGTATATAGACGACAGCACCATCAAGAATATTTTTAGACACACGTCGTTATTATGAATTGTATTCCAATTGCAGTGTACATGTACCCTAAACTTTCAAACAACGTATTTATTAGGGTGTAAAGGTTGAGAAACAATTATAAATAAGGAAACTATTGGAAGTTATGTTCCTAGGTCATTTGAGGGTACCCTATCCCGAAACAACCTAAAATAAATTCCTGATAAACAAATTCATGTTAAAGTTGAAAATAATGCGGCAAAAGTAATACTAGTGGCTGTACTCAAGCTTCTTTACAAAATTAATTTTTTCGCAGTATACGACTTATGCTAGGCGTATACCTAGTAGTCATATTTTAAAAATCTGATTTTACACAATGGGAGATACATGGAGACGTCTGTTTGTGTGTCACAGCATGACGACATCCTGTTCACTAACTTCTTGTTATATTATAAGTTCGTTATGAAGCCCCTGTTTCAAGCAAATACGACAAATACATACTTCACCAATGTTATTAGATACATAGCGTATTTGCATTAACTCATCTTTTTACTATCTAAATGTGGAAAAAAAAAAAAAAAAAAAAAAAAAAAAAAAAAAAAAAAAAAAAAAAAAAAAAAAAAAAAAAAAAAAAAAAAAAAAAAAAAAAAAAAAAAAAAAAAAAAAAAAAAAAAAAAAAAAAAAAAAAAAAAAAAAAAAAAAAAAAAAAAAAAAAAAAAAAAAACGAATGTCAGTAACCTCAAAATGCACCAGCGTCATAATGTGACACACAAAAATAGCGGCTTAAAATAAGTCACAACAAGCCATCCCCTGACTGTTACATCGATGAATTGTTTAGTATTTGTCGCGCGGCAGACGAACTAGCATTCGCAATAACGATTGTAAGGTTAATTGTGCTACACGTTGGTAAGATCAATGTTAAAAGTTTGTCACGGGGAAAATTTCTGCCGCTTGAGCGCTGGTGCCGGTAATCGGTGCAAACTGACAAATCACATAGATTTTCAGAATTTTAAATTACATACATGAAGTAGAAAATTTTAAAGCCGAAATTGGTTTGTTTCTCACTTTAAATTTGAATGAAATGACTCCTCTCTTTGCTAAGCCTAGTTAAATCTAATGCCACTATGGTTTTGTATTTTATTACAGCCGTTAGCAATAGCAACGCAACTAGCTGCAGAATTTTTAACTGTACCAAACTGTTCCCATAAGATAACACATTTTTTCTAATCTGTATTAAAATTAATCTTAAGAGCTATGGAATGGTACGACGTCGAGCGGATAACTGTAATACTCAATAGTCAATAAAATCTTAGCTACTCATCAAAATTCGATGCGAATTTTTTCCGAATGTATATTTTACCAACGGAAGTTTATTTATATATCACTATGTGGTAGTGTGCGTTATTTTGAGAAAAAATTAAAAACTGTTTTTAGGAAAGTAAGGGTTTGTATCCCCAAAATTTACAAAAATTTAAAACTGTCACTTTGATAGTTTTCAATATGATAATATCTAAGCCACTATAATAACTGAATTTCAAAAATACTCGCGTTTTATTTGAAAGTAATTTTAATATCAGAAAATATCTGCACGAGAGCTTTACATATGTTACTATTTTCAAATAAAAACGCGGATCGGGCTTCGAATTTCCGCATGTGAGAATCGTGCCGGACGACGCCGCTGATCGGCAGGTTTTTATCGGGGATCTCCCGTTTCCCCCGCACTTTCACTCCGGCGCTGCTCCATACTCACATACCATCTCTCACCAGTGCTTAAAGGCGCAGGCTACCCGCGCGTCAGAGGCTCAATACGACGGAGCAGTAAGGTCGACCTTGAAGCGCGCATCAAATGCCGCGTCGCCTTAACGAACCAAGCGCTGCACTAGCGTGCAAGGTTCCCGCCGAACGGCTGTCACTACGGAACACTAAGCGGTGACCATTTAAATTCATTGGTGGAAAGTCTGCAACTAAATTCATTGCAGGTCGCAATCTGAGTTTCACATACATCCGATTAGTACATTTTGAAGTACGGAAGTGTGAAAAGGTCGTTTTTAGTCATGTTGGATGGCTTAGAAACAGTGTTTTAATGGTAGTGGCGACTTAACAATGAGGTTCCGACCTTACCTGAAGTTTTCTTTTCTTTTCTTATATTGGCACAGTGGGCACAAATGGAATATTTTCGTAGAAGAAACCTGTTTACAAACACACTGCAACGCATTTGAAGCGTGGGGTAGGCTGCTGCCTTAAGTACCTCGATGTTGAGCACTGAACAAAATCTCTCACTCACTCAGATTTTATTAACGACTGAGTATACCAGTCGTCCGCTGGATATCGTAGCTTTCCATATACCTTAACGATAGTTTATAGAGTGGCGCCAGCAGCGCAGTTGTGGGTCCAGCATGCTGGCGTTGGGCCATTGTGCGGGGGCCCAGCAGACCGCGTCTCCTCTAGCCCGCGCGAACAAATAGCCGCAGGAAGTACGCACAGTCGCTGTCAGTCAGTCGTACCTTGTTACAACCTACCTGCTGGCCACGACCACCCGCGGTCGTCACACCTCTCTTGATATGCTCATATAGGCGGTTCCATATAAACTGAACACTAAGAGAACCCCTGCTATACTTCTATGTTCTGCCTATTCCTCTAGCCCGCGCGTAACGGCTAACGATGGGATATTTCTTACCTCTCTCGACATGTCACTTGATGTTTGCACGTGTAAGATAAATTTTGCAGTCTGTACGTTCCTATATAGTTTGATAAAAAAAGTTTATTAATTATATAAAACTCAATTATGTCGATTTCGGTTGATTTTGCTTCAGTATTGCTGTATTTAAATAAATATACGGAAATATATAACGTAATTTCGCTGCCAACCGTACAAGCAGTAAGGGGACTGTAGTTAATGTTGAGTGAATGAGTGAGAGATTATGGCCAGTGCTTAGTTAACATCGAGGTCTTAAGCGGTAGTGAAAGATGACATGATGTGAGTATGGAGCAGCACCGGAATGAAAGGGCGGGGAAACTAGAGATACTCGAGAAAACCCGCTGACCAACCGGATCATCCGGCACGATTCTCACATACAAAAATCCGAGGTCTCGTCCACGCCGGGAATCGAACCCGGATCGCCTGGATGGGAGGCGAATGATCTGACCATTCGGCCACTGCGGCCCGTTTAGTTAATATTGAATTATATGCAGTAACGGGTCGTGATATTTTTCAAGGGTTAAATTTGTAGTGCTTACTTTACCTCGAACAATATATAGATACATGCCCACACTACAACTGTCCACCGGGAGAAATGAAAATACGTCTCATCAGCTCTGCGTAGGCACGAGTAGTTGCAGCAGAACCGCATACCGCAGGAAGATAACTACATTTTCACATTTACCTTTTCTGTTCTGAATGGGTCAACGGATATGTACCACGGAAGGGAAACATGAACGCATGATAGCAGAGGCCTGATAGTGCCTTCAATATTGTATGTGTACTGCAGATAAGAAACTAGTCCAGGACAAGTTCCCTTTATGCAAAATGATGAAAAGTGTGCATGTTGCCTTTCTGCAGAATGCGGTTCAATATTGTGCAAGGATAATATAGGAAACTCATAAGGAAAATATGAGACGCGTTATTTAATTCTAGTTCACGCCGATATCAGCGGCCTTTCTTCTGCAGTAGCACATTGCTCTATGGGTAGTTTTAGTTTTATATATTGTTATTTATAAACTGAAATGTAATCGTGATTTAATAACATATACTTGCTCGTTTAATTATTATTTTGGTATGTTGAAATTTAAAATATTGGTAATCACACTCATGCAATTAGTTTAAGAGAAATTCAGTCCGTAAATTTATAACCACCATAGAAAATAAAGACATAACGTGATTTTTGCTAGTGTTTCCAGTTCACGCCGTCGGCAACACGTCTCGCGTTTTAACAATGCTAACACGCTGTAGTTTCCCATATTCCTCTTTTGCGATATTTGGTTGCAGCACCGCGTATTGCTTTTTATCATTCCCCAACCTAGCAAAACCGACCTTCCAATCGGAGCATAGCATCATAGCATGTTTTCATATTTTAAGGGGGTAAAGGGAGGGGTCAGTACTTGGCGTAGTTGAATTCTTCAATTGTTTCCTGTTAGTTCCATACAAATTTTATCAAAATTTTCCTTCCAACATGGCACAGCTATGACCTTAAGCGTTATAAAATTGTCACACCTTCAGTACTTTGTTTACTCGTAACTTTCCAGAGGAAGAAAGTAATTTTGTTTTGTTCAGATGGTCACAGGTATAGCATAAGCAATAGTAGCTAAGCAATGCCAACAGTATTCAACGTAAACTATTCCCTTTACCTTGTTGAAGCATAAGACATAGATTACGCGTAGGCCAAATAAAGTGCAAAAATCCCGTTATTCCAAAATAGCAGGAACTGATCCCCCTTAAATCAATCTTAACTAATTTAACGCACTACGCGCGTACAAAGGCGATGTAATTATTACCTCAAGCACCAGTCTCGCCCGTATGAATTACTTCCCACGTGGCCGTTAGAAAATACAACTGCGTGAATCGACGACTTCCGTCAATGGCGTTCGCGTAAAAAAACTATTTTCAATACTTTCAGTAGATTTTATCATTTTATGATGCTTTATCAATTTGAAGAACAATCTTTCAAACCCAAGCATATTTACAAACATCCGAAAATTTGTCAAACGTTATTTTCGTCTCACGGTACGTGAGTTACATGCGAATATGTAGTCGGATATAATCAAAAAGTTACATGTATTTTAAAAATCAGGCTAAAATCTGTGTTCTCAATCAAATCAGACATGTATTCACAAGGGCACGACAGTTGCTATCTCTTGTAAGGCGTGTATTCACAAAATACTGCCTCTGAAAAGTTTAATACCTTTAAAGTCAGGTGTGTGCACAACATTTTTTCCAAAACAAGGTATGACCAATTTGTAAAATAACAAACATAATACGATATTAACATATGAAATATTAATTACATTACAGTTAAAAAAACTACTAATATTAAACTAGTTTTTTTTACTTTAGTTGGTATCCGAACGTATAAGTTTTTCGTTTCGCTTTCCTGAAAAACTGATAAAATGGACACACATGGTTTTGGAAGATTGCTCCATGGTTTTTATAGCTGTTTTGAGTCCACTTTTTCCCTGACCTTCTCATTCCGTCTCCTCTATTTCTTTTTATCGTGCCATTCTACGGGGTTCGGCACGCTGTAAAAAGACTTTTTAAATAATAATGGCCTTAACTAACCTATACACAGTATGGTACTTCATCTTGCAAACTGACGAGATGTTGAGATTGTTACAATATAATTCGCATCCTGTGTTGATGTTTGACATCGCAGAACGAATTCATCAAGTTTCATGTGAATTATAGTAATGTCCTGATTGCTACGAAGTTTCATGTTAAAGTATGACAGTATAAAGAGCATAAGCGAAGGGTACCTGAGCGTCAACTGAAAAAAAACATTATTCGTAAACTTACTATACTGATGTGCAAGTTCTAACTAACAGTACAGCAAATGTGAAATTCAAAACGGCGAATGTAGATGAAAACAATCGTAACTCAATCAACCAAACGAATTTGTTTATATACTATGGAATTCAATCGCATTTGCACAGGGTGTTATGAGAGTACGTATGGTAAAATTGTTTCCAGTACATTAGTGGTTGCGTTCATGCATTTTAAAGAAACAATCAAATGTGCACTGATGTTACGCAATAATTATACAGTAAAAGTGCTCAACACTTCAATTTTCAAGCTGAAAAGTGATTTAAGATGAGTGAATGCCATCATTTTTTTTAGTAGCGTAGAAGTTTAGTCTAAGTGTGCTAGTGTTCTGATTACAAGAAATTTAAAGTGGTGAATTCATTATATTATCAAAGAAAATTTAACCAACTTGTCTGACTATAGTTATATATTTGTATCTTCTTTTTTCACATGTCAGAAAATGTACACAAAATTGGGTCCAAATCGTCAGATTTTGCTTAATTCTTAAATATATGTAAAATATTCGTTGTCTTGGAACTGAAAAATTCAAAATCTTTTGAAAAGCATCTGTAAAATTATTACCAAGTACTTCGACCAGTTTTGGAGATAATATAACGCATTAGAGTGATTATTTAAGGATTTTAATGAACTAAATGATTTCTTTCTGGGGTGGTGGATAGAAAGAATTTGTAGTTTATATTTGTACCAAAGGCGGCTTCGCACTTATAAATGAAATTAAACGAAATTTCTGCAAATATATATTTCGTTTTATTCACATGAATAACAACAAATTAAACAGAATTAAAATTCTTGTGTATATTAACGTTTGTTGTAATTTGTTGAGAACCTATATTAATTGCATTTATTGACATTTTTTAAACAATTGCAATAAAGATACTGGCAGCGGAAGAACTTGTAGCAACATGAAGACATGAACAAAGTTGGTTATTATTATAAAGTAATTATATTACTACAACTCGAAAAAAATAGACTTAACCTGTAATATAGTTATTATCTAGCACGAATGTGAACAAAGATACCAAAAGACATTACTATTCATTGAGAACGCGATGTAAGTTATTTGCCTTGTAACCATGTGAGCATGTTTAATTCGTAATTAATCCCACCATATGTCTAAATATGGTTGCTGATACATTTTCATCTGAACATGTTCAACGTGCCATGAAGGCGCAAGCATAGACGCAACTTTGCAAACGAAGACAAGTAATTGGCTTAGATTGCAGATAATTTTAGCGCCTGTTTCGCACAATGCAGCGTGAAATTAACAGTAACATGCCCATTTCTTAATTAGGTGGTCACACACACACACACACACGACGCTTACGTCACACTTCATGCTCGAGATTCCCACATTACACGGATTGCCGAAAACTTGAACGGGTGTGTTGGCCGCGCTGCCGAAAAGCTCGCTGGCTATTATATTTCTCGTGAGAACTGGGCCTCTTCTCAACCTGACACATTAGCAATTATCACCGTTTTTTATTTTTAATACGTTCGTGTAGTACCTGCAGGTCAGCTGGATGCTTGCTGTGAATTTCGTACTTGGTACAAGTATAAACCGCTCCAACAAAAATCACTCTAAAACACTCCCTTTGTCGTAAGACAAATTTTGTTTTAATATAGCTTCGCCACAAAGAAATTTTTTTTTAATGTGCAAAGTAAAATATTATTGTCTTTTCTTTGTATAAATTACATATATTTTTCAATGTAAAACTTCTCTTAAAAGAGCTACAACCAACCATACCAAAAAATTATGTAAAACTATTTAAATAGTAACATAACTCTTTGTTGACACTACTTTACACTTTGAACAAAAATTTATTTGTGGTAAAGCTACAAAACTACTTTGCTGTGGCTCATATTCAAATAAATTATGTATTAGGGCAAAGAAATGTTTTATAGTGCAAGACTAATATATATGTATATAAATACCAAGGATTATAAATTAAATATTATCAGCCACTTGTATTTCGAGATGCGAATACATATCAGAATGTTCAGAAATATTACTGTCACAGTAGTTGCAGCAGATATTTCATACATTTGACACTACAACAAAAATATTATCCTTACAAAAATTGTTTTATTAGCTTGCAGTAAAGAAATCTTGATTAACGGCAAATAAAAGCTTAAAAAGCAAGTACTCAAAATTTCAGTTTTTTCCTAAACTATTTTTCTTCTATGGAAATAACAAAGAAATAGACCCAGAGAGGTGCCGCAGCGGTAACGCGCTGGACTCGCATTCGAGAGGTCCCGGGTTAGATCCCCGGCTCCGGCCGTCATGATTTCGGTTTACTATGGTTTACCGTAATAGCTCCAGGCGAATGCCGAGGTAGTTCTTTAGCAAAGACAATGACAGACTTCTCTCTCAGATCCTGTAACTGTGCCAAGTTTTATGTCACGTCTCTGATGACCTCGTTGTCCAACTACCATACCACCGCCAGCAAATAAAAACAATTGATATTAACCTATAACTCAGTAACAAATTACTCATGAGCTATTTCAATGATAAATCAATTTTTAACATGTTGAGTTAATTCTATGAAATAATTCCCTTAAACCGCTTCGCTTTTTATTTGTAATTTACTAACCAAAATGTCTTGTAAGTATTTAAACGAAATCTGTTGCTAAATATAGAGTTTTTTTAAAGCTTAATACTAGAATGGTTTTATTTATTGCATTTTTATAGACTAAATATAAACAAAATATGGGCGCAAAATTGGAACGTTATTTCAAGCCACAAACATTTTACATGGGACAAAATTCAAGTATTGCAACATTTCAATGGAAACACTGGAAGGCGACTTTTGAAGGCTTCTTAACAGCTGTGAAAATACAAGAATCAGATAAGTCAACATTACTTTTTAATTATGTCAGTCATTCTCTCTACAAATTTATAAGTGAACGTAACAATTATTCCAAAGCAATTAGGAAACCCAAAAATGAAGTGTGTGTGTGTTTCGCTTAGCCACGTAACAGCACCTGCATAGTCAGTTGGTGTTTTTTTTTTATGTACGCATATGGGCAAAGGTTGTATATTCAAAGTAGTTTCTGCTGATGTTAACAGTAATGAAAACATTTGGGAAGAAATTATAACTGGACTTTCAGCTGATTCAATACGTCAAAGATTATTAGAGAATTAGTGTTTGCTTACAACAACGCTTGAAACTGCACATCCTTGTTCTGAATATTTGTCAACTTCTCTGTCTCTTGTGTATTAACTACTAACTTTCATACAAATAATAACCATACATACATACATACATACATACATACATACATACATACATACATACATACATACATACATACATACATACATACATACATACATACACCATTCCTCTTTCGAGGGGTTTATATTTTCAAGCAGCGGACTTATACTTTCCTGCTTCGGCCTCCCATCAGGCGGGGAGTCAGGATACGCCCGACCACCACATTGTCCTCAAGCTAACGTTTTGTTGGAACAGTCAAACCCCTTGACAGAACGCTAAACTGCGCCTCGGGACAACTACCAAAAGGGTAAGAGGTGCTACTATGAGAGCTTGAGGCCACCCATCTGAAGATCATACATACATTGCTGTTCCCCGGCTGAGACTCCCTACTCAGTCTGCTGTTGGTTTGAGTCGGGGACACTACCCACACCCCTAATAGACTCACCGGGTCTGCTCCCGGCCACTTTCGCAACCAACCCATCAATTCATCGCAGAGGAGGGGTCCTCTCCGAGTCTGCCCAGCATACGGGCAACCACCACAACTACGGATCCGACCCATGACTGGCCATGGAGGAAAACCTCTCCATGGGGCCAACCCAGTCGCCCGTAGTACTACCTATTTTTCCGCCCTACGAGTCTTTGACCTGGCCGGCTGTCGCTAGATGGAGGAGAGAGGTATGCCTTGTTATCGGCATACCTACCGGGGAAGATTCCTTTACAACCCAAAGGGTCCGGTTTCCCTCCAAAAGCTCCAACCAGACGCCAGTTGTCAAACAATTACCATTGTTTGAATTTCTTCACATTGAAATTAGAACTTTGGGTCTCTGAGCATGAGTGCTAGGCAGTCTAACGCCCCGCCTAGTAGAGTCGCCTAGGTACTATTTGTCGGAGACTCTATCAAGGCAGATACCACTATCCCGGCCTCGGGGAGGCCAGGATTCATAGGGTCCGCACGCTATTGCCTGCATCGGTTCTAAGATCCGGTGGCGCCACGAGGAGGCTGCAGGTTGACTTGGAAGTGAGAGGTTATCAGGCTGAGGGATCACGGAAGTCAAGGCTAGTATCAGAGGCTGAGGAACTCATCCCAGCTTAATACCCACCTGCAGTCACGAGCCCCAGAGCAACGTCAACATCCCTGAGAGGTTGATCGGGATTACTTCCTTCGGATACTAGAGTGTGGTACCGCTCCAACACCTCAAACAGGAAGACGCCCTATCCGCCCGCTTGCACGGGCAGGGCCACTCTTAACCACCACAAATAATAACCAGGAGGAATTTCTACTCTTAAACAAACCGATTCATTATCAGCCACAATGAATACAAAGTGTTCCTTCTGTGGCTATAAAAGGAAACTGCGTCAATCCTGTTTCGCTCGTAAAGCACTCTGTAGGCTTCTCGAGTAGAAATATATCTATGCCAAGGTTTATAGATCTTATATTACCAAACGATAATCTAAGACAGCTGCGATTCAGGACACAGTAATCGATTATGTTGTAATTATTACAACTAAGAAAATCTCTTACCTCAACAACTTTCTTAGCCAACCTAGTTGTCTTTCAAAAGTCATATTGAAGATTAAGATGAATGGCTTTCATGCATAAGGGCTAATATATACCGCTAGTTTTGAAAGATTTATAGTAACAGTTCTATGTAAAATCACAAAACGAAATTTAAACCAACTAACTCACTGTTTCCTCGGCTTCTTCATCGTATCAACAACTATACATGCACCATTAATCGTCAGACTAGAAATTATTGCCAACATTTGTAACATAATAAAGTTACATTGTTCTTGGAAACGCTTGCGACGTGATAGATATATTGAAACGATACTCAAATATGATTATTAGATTTGGAGGAGTGAAAAATCCTCTCAAAATTTGCTTTTTGCTCGTTCAAAAGTTAACACCAGTGTCGTTATTTGATCATCTCCCGCCGAACTGTACACTTACATTGCCGTCAAGTAATTTTTTTTTTTTTTGCAGACGAGAAGTTTATCACTTCTGAAGTAGAAAAATTGTTACTCGATGGATTTAGAGAATAAAGTAAGTTTTCATGGAGAACACAAGCGTTTGTCACAAATAGAAAACCAAAGAGACGTATAGTGATTGCCTACTCGGAAACAATGAAAATACTATGCTAGATGCTTATTATTTGTTATTTATAGAAACGTTGGTTTACCGAGTATCTCACTATAATAATTATGGTATTGTACAATTGATCTCCGCAGTGCTTATCATCAAATACCAATCAGAGATACTGCATTTGAATCTGGTGAAAGACTCTACCAATTCAGAAGAATCCCATTTGGTGTTAACAATGGGGTTGGATACCTCCAAGTAATAATTAATTAAACTATAAAATATTATGAATTGTTGGGTACAAATCTTAAAGTTATAGCTGTGTGCGGGAAAATAACAAGATTTAGAAATAGCAAGAAAATGCAACTTGGCCGAGAATGAGGATATGTCAGAATTTCCACAAAGATCTATAAAACTACGTGGTTACTACATTGAGAACAATACCAAAAAACCTGGCTGCTTGAAATCTCATAAAGGACTTCTAGTATACCTCAAAATACAATTACATTCAAGAGAACATTAGGATTGTTTTCATATTGTTCGAAGTGGGTGTCACATTACTTTGACAAAGTTCATGCTCTCAATCAGTGCAAGAAGTTTCCGTTAAGTCTACAGTTACAGAAAGAACACAGATTTTAAGTCAGATATTGAACTATCTTTCGTAGTGAGAGTGGAGAAAGATTTATCATTTTGTGTAGAAACGATGCTTAAGATTTTGTAAATGGTGCAGTTTTGACTGTGACCTTCTTTTCAACAAATCTATCAAAACGTGAGAATCATCATTCATCTGTCGAAAAAGAAGTGTAAGATATAGTTGAAGCACTACGAAAGTGGAGACATTATCTTATCGGACGTCCATTAAAACGTATTACAGATCAAAAATCTGTGTATTTTAAGTTTGATACAAAACACAAAGGGAAAGTTGAGAATGAGAAGAACATCCGTTGGCGCTTGCTGCTTATAACAACGACATAATTTATTGTCCAGGCAAAGAAAATTAAGCAGACGGTGTACTTTCCAGCGTTTCTAGCCCTTCTCTACGATTGAGAGGTTAATATAACTTCATGAAGCCTTGTGTCACACCGGAGTTAATAGAATGTTTCATTGGGTTAAGAGTAAACAGTTACTCTCTTTGCAATAAATCAGAAAATTCACTTTGCCCTGTGAAATATGAGCTGAAATGAAGTCTAGTTTACACATCAGTAAAAATAATACCCTCATTATAGGTACAATCCCGTTTGAAGGACTAAGCCTGGATTTCGAGGATCTTATTTCTCCAGAATCTCGCAGTAAATACAACCTCACGGTAATACATTAATATTAAAGGTAACCGTTCGGTATTACATAACTGACAAAGGTTAAATATACTGTAGGTTTGAAAGATCAACGTCAAAAATTTAATACAGGGCAAAATTTCTGTTGCTTGAGCGTTGGTATCGGTAAGAGATGTATACTGACCAAACTCAGAGATTTTGCGAATTTTATTTTACACGATGTTGGTAATTTTTAAAAGTTGAAATTGGTTTGTTTTTTATCTTTAAAATTATATTAAATGACTTCACTTCTCTCAATGTCAAGAGTACTTAAATTAAATTTTACAACGGTTTCTTATTTTATTAGGTCCGTGAGCGATACCGGCGCACCTAACGACGAAATTTTCCCTGTGCCAAACTCTCCAATGAGAAAACACATTTTCTTTCTAACCTGTAGTAGGATTAACCTTACTTATAGAAAGTGAATAATGTCCTTTGTGAAGCCCTACACTCTATTATGTTCCTACTTTGCACAAACATTAGGTTGATTCAATTGTTCGAAGATTGTTTGGCCATATACACGCACATAAACGGTTGAATGTACAAAACATTTTTCTCTGTGGCGTTTCAGACGGTTAATTTATTATTTTGTAAGCTGGAAATAAACACTAGACCTGGTAAAATTATGTGACTTAATTGTTAGTCCGTAAACAAAGTCAAAATTAGTAAAACATTTGCAAACTTCAACTAAACAATTTTGTCTGTCATTTTGTTTCTATGTCTGTAGTCTAAAACATACATTCTAATTTTCTTGACAGATCCTGCTGCAGTTATTACCACAGTGACGGTAATAAAGTGACTGAAAAGAAACAAATGCGATATTTTCTTGGTGCATTACAAGACAAAAATGATTCAGATACTCACCAAATGCGATCGTTTCTGTTCCCAGTATAAAAAATTGTGTTAAACAATCCGCTCACAATAAATAGCAGACATTTATTTCAATCTTCGTACATACTTATGGAAAGCATTTTCTTACGAGTCAATTTAAAGTTTAGGGGATATTTCAGTCCTCCAGCCTTTCAACTTTTTAAAATTAATAGATATGTTTAATTCGTACGAAGCATGTCTAGAACATAGTCTGTATTTTTGTTCGCCTTAACATACAACATGTGTAATAAAATTACAAGTGAAAATTGCAGGAAACGTAGCTAAATGTCACACTCATAGTTTGTCACTTCCCACACTTTTTATAGATCTCAGTGATATTATTCAAAAAAGTAAATAAAGCTACTTTTACCCTGTTATTTTTTAAGTTATCGATATACTTCAATACATCTGAAATAAAAAAAAGTTATTATTTCCTTTTGCGTTTTTTGAACAGAATTTGTCTACCTGAGCTTGTTGTGACCACTAAGTGAAGATGTAAAAGTATACCCAAAATCAACCTTAAAGCAGTTAAGTAGAAACCATTCGCATACGACAAAGTTGTAGTCAGTTTTCTTGCTTGAAGGTTTAAAAAAAATTACGTAGTGTTTTCTTAAGGCTCCGGTATAATTGATTTAGCTCAGAAAACAGCACACGCACAGACACTGAACACTCGCACAGCACAGAGCTGCAAACTACAATTGAAACAGCACACGCACAGAAACAGCGGACGTTGTTGTTAGTTCGAAAACAAGCTACAATGGTAAATAATACACGTGTGTGTTGGTATCACTGATTCTGAACGTTTTTATTGTTACCGCCTTTCGTAAATAACTCCTTTGTTTATTTTATAATACAAAATCGAGTGAACTTATTTTTTAAAATTTGCAGTAACTGTTATAAACCTTGAAAACAATTCCATTTCAAACAAATCAATTTACTAACACTAACTTCGGCGCGAATTTTTAAAAAGGTTAACCTAATTAGTTTCCGTTTTCACCAGATTTATTTTATTTTAAACACGGTGGTATCCATGTTCTGAATGGCTGTGCACGGCGCACACGCACAGAATTTTTAGGATTTAGCTCAACTTTCTGTGCGCTGATCCTGTGCTATTTTGCCGTGCGTGTGCTATTTGTGATTGTATCGTGTGCCACCCAAAATGCTGGGATTCAACTTTCTCTGCGTACGCTGTTTTCTGTGCTAAATCAATTGTATCGGAGCCTTACGAACTGTACAAAAAATAAAAAGTTCTTTAATAGTGTCACCTTCATGGCACATTCAGCGCCTTGTTACTGAAATAATATTTACTGCTGTAACTAAGTATGAATTACAGAATTATGAAGCAAATTCACACAGCATACAGATTAAAAGTGTCAAATAAAGAACTGTGGATTTCTTACCTCAATGTATGTCACTTACGTTGGCTTAATTAGCAGTTAATGTGACGAATATTCCATTGAGGTAAACTCATTATGAGTTAGTGTTTAGGTATTCGAATGCCATGTGTATTTAATGTAGGCTGGTGGGAATATTGTTAGAGTTGGCAGCAGTGTAATCAACATACTTCTAGTGTTACATAGATCTGTGAGTTGTAAATGTTTTACTACCGTGTCTCTGGTCTGGAACAAAATAAAAAGAGCGACTATGATATCCTTTAAATATCTGATTGTTTCTAAAAAAAAAAAAATAAATAAATAAAAAAAAACCATCGATTATTACGGCAGTCACATCTCGAAGTGTTTTAAATCATTAACAGAAGCATTACTGCAGCTATAAGCATTGCTAGTCCAAGTTCCTTGCCGCCTATAGAGAAACTTACAGGTATGAACAACTACAATACATGGACATTTCTAACGGAACTGTATTTTAACGCATTAAGATTTGTGGGAGTGTGTTTTTTCGGGAACAAGCGAGTCGGAAAAGGTTGATGCAAAAAAGGACCACAAGGCACGAGCGAAAATTGGTCTCATGGTTGAGCCGCATTGTCTTACTCATGTAAGATCGTCAAAAACAGCATGAGAGGCTTGGGGCAATCTTAAAAGAGCTTGTGAAGATAAACGACTGACTCGGAGACTAGGCGAAGGTTGTTTGGAGTGCAATTAGAAGGAAACCGAAGCATGGAGGAACACTGAAAAAAACAGTATAGTTGCAAGTACCATACTTCTGTGAAAATAGGGACAACAAAACAGTTTGGTTGTTGGTACTACTATGTACAGTTCCTTCAACAATCTGTTCTGTAGAAGTTACCATTTGGCGTGTAAAAGTAACAAGGCTCTTTATCTCTTCTACAAAACAGATTGTTGAAGGAACTGTCCAGAGTAGTACCAACAACCAAACTGTTTTGTTGTCCATATTTTAACACAAGTACGGTACCTGCAACTGTACTATTTTTTCAGTGATTATGTAACACATGTAATATATCACTCGTTCAACAGTTGTCAGACATTAGCTCGCCCATTGACGATGAGTTTGTAGGTGTTATCATTTTAAGCTGTTTACCTATTGAGTATGGTCCTATGGTAATGTAATTAGAGAGTTCAGGAGGAGATGAGTATGGTCCTATGGTAATGTAATTAGAGAGTTCAGAAGCAGAAATAAAGAAAGAGTTTGTGAACGGCAAAATACTTCAAGAAGATGCTATGCGCTCTGTTGGTGTTCATTCTCGTAACCATTCTTATTCTGCGGTTAAAGTCGCACCCATCCAAAGATAGAGAATGAAATCAGAATAAACGAAACTTATAATAATCCTAGTTTTAAACGCTTCAGTTTTAGTGAGCCTGGTCACATGGCCCATTATTGTCCTAAGAGGGAAACTAAGGAAAAAAAAAAGCAGGTTGACTGGTCACTGTTGACAGCACTGAACACAGGCGGACGTAAATGTGATTGGTATGTGGATTCAGGTGCTACCAACCATATGACAAATTGCACAGACTGGTTGGAAAGCTATCATGAGATCACTAATAGAAACGTTTTGTGTGCCAGCAATGAAAAGCTGTGTGGCCTCGCTCTTTATTCTGCAGTTTCGAATAAATATTTATAAACGCAATATAATACATATCTAAAAATTCATTCTTTCAGTTATAACACTTATATATCATTGTTTGTATCTAAATTTTTCTGTTGCAATTCACAGAATGGATTTTTAAATTTATTTTTTGCCCTTAAATATCACATATTTTGTTGTCAAAATAAGCCAAAATGAAGCAAAATAATTTTTTTCTAGCAAACGCTACAATATTAAAAAAAAACTCTGGCAAAATTGTCTATTGTATGACTGCCCACAGTCTCCAACTTTCATAAAGCATTTGGATAAAAAAAATTCAAGTTATTTGCAATTGTTTGAAATAAATGAAAGATTATGGCCTTAAGGGCGCGGCTACCGCAATTTTCATCACCATTTTTTTTTTAATTTTGTATTTGTACCAGCTATTTTTTTCTTATTTTATACACAAAATGTGACTAAATTTGGCTCTTATGAAATTTTTTTTATCTCTCATAGTTTTCGCGTAATGGCTTGTTAAAGTCTTATTTTGCATGTTTCCGTTTTAAGGACTACACAAAAACCAACTGATATACTAAACTCAAAAAAATTACATCGGATAAAGTTATTGCAGGCTACAATGACATACTCATAAAATAAAGAATAAAAATTATTTCTATAAAAAAATTGAATTTTTAAAATTTTTCTTTTCAGTTTTAGCATTTTTTATAAACAAATAATTTTTATCATTTATTTTTATGAGCATGACATTGTAGCCTTCAGTGTCTTTATCCACTGTGATTTTTTTTTAGTTTGGTATATCAGTCGGTTTTAGTATAATCCTTAAAACGGAAACATGCAAAATATTACTTTAACGAGCCACTACGCGAAAACTATGAGAGATAAAAACATTTCGTAAGAGCCAAATTTAGTCACATTTAGTGTCTTAAATAAGAAAAAAATATCTAGTACAAATAAAACAAAATTGTGATGGAAATTGCGGTAGACCGCGCCCTTGAAACAACTTCGCAGTGGCATGGCCACAGGTGTAAAGTTTTGTGATGGAGAAGTAGAACCTTGCAATCAATACCTGTTTAAACGGAAAGTAGTAAAGAATGTCATTCAGTTCTAGTGGAGCAAGAAGAGCCACACACAAGCAAGGACTCATACACTCAGACTTTTATGGTCCAATGGAAGAAACATTCCTGTATGGTGCATGTTACCTGTCTTACACTTATAGATGATGCCACAAGGAAAACATTTGGTTATTTTCTCAAGTCAAAAAGAAAGTCAAGTTACGAGTAAATTCAAGGAGTTCAATGTTATCTTAGAAAACGTGACTGGAAAGAAAGTTAAAAAGTCCTGCGATCTGACAACAGAAAGAAATATATTAATCGTACATTTCATGACGACCTCTCCTCAAATGGCATACGACAATGGTTGGCAGAAAGAGTATACTTCAGAACAAACTGGAGTGGTAGAGTGAGCTAATAAAACGATCACAGAAAAGTCCCGTATTATGCCGCAGGACTCTGGCTTGAGAAAACAGCAGGCTAGTGGGCTGAGGCGGTGAACATAGCTACTTACCTGAGAAACCTGAAAAACAGGCCAAATAGCATAGCTCTAAAAATATTATAACACCAGAAGAAGTATTAAAGAAAATTGGGACGCAGTGCATAAGGAAACTATTATTTGTTGGCTACTCTAAGCGAAGAGAGGATTACAGACTTATAGACGCAAAGAATCCTAAGAGAATCGTGATATTTCTATAATCTCAACGTGTTTAAACCTCATCAAAGTTGAAGTAATGATTTTTTCTTGTGCTGTTTATTGAGACATTATGTAAAACGAAACATGCAAGGAAAAATTGGGTTCGGAACCATACTATAACCACTTGTGTTCAATAATTTCTGAGTCGCATACCTGTTATATTCGGGAACGCTTTCTTTGCCGCACAGGATTGTGACATTTTGTTATATTACCGTCTTATACGTCACCATTTTTGAGAAGCTACCTTTAATATATTTTTCTACAAAACTGACACTCTAAAAATGTGATAGTTTCCTTATCCGCAGAGCATTATCAAAGACTTGCTGTTTTTAAACAGAGCGAAGCAATTACGCAATTGCAAGCTTATTCATAGTTCGGGAGATAAAAATGTCAAGTCTCAGGGGATAGCAGTAAATATTCATGGTACAAATTAATGGTCTGGTATCTCACCTGTCATTTCCTCTGTACCTTTATCTGTTCCTGTGACATTTTTCAGCGAAGTGATAAGACGTGTGACTGACGAGAAATAAATGCATGCCAAGATTTAATTGCTTGACAAGCAGTGCATTTAAAAGACACTTTGCTACAGATTTCTTGGTAACCAACTACTTTGAAGAGTTTGTGATCTGATAACGTTTAATGTAACTTCTAATACAAACAATTTATCTTTTATAAACGGCGCCAAAGGATAGTTTCTGTCTACTTGAGTGATTCGGTTTATTGCTATTTTTATGATATTTACCAAATAAAAACGCGTTTTAACAGCTGAAAAGGGACTGTATGCTGACGCTCGTGTGGTCAGTGTAAATATTATAATAATATCTATCACGCAACGTTCACTATTCGTAACCTGCTTGTCGTAATTGCGTATAGAATTAGGACCATCTCATTAGCGGATGTGTTTTACAAGGCAAGTTCAAATAGCAAGTTAATGTTCTAATAGAGTACGATTGCCATCGTAAGTTATTGTGTAAGGCAACTCTAGCTTTAAGTTTCCTTGGCGAAGAAGATATTATTTTACTAGTAGTGAAAAATGCTGAAAAAGAGGGATAATTAATTTATTCTCTTCTTACTACATATACAGTTGTACAAATAGATGAGTTTACATTTGCTTATATCCGTGGCTCAGAAAATTATAAATGAATTTATTACAATAACTTCGAAGTATTTGTACGTACTCCGGCAAAGCTGTCTTGTTAATTTAAGCACGAGTGTTGGAATTGAAAATTATCAAATGTCCAACTTGTTGGGGAAGAAATATTTCGATATGATTAAACTAAAATAGTAGCACTTCAATCATAAAAAGTTCAAATTAGTGCTTGATAAATTTTTCCTAAACTATCAAAAATAAAAATACCAAATCAAAATACGAAATAGGAAAACCGCAATACAAAAAGGAAAAGTAAACTACCAACTAATAAGTATTTGCTGGTAAGCATTTTTTCTTCGCGAAGGAAACAAGCAACACTTAATTTTTTCTAAACAACATTTTTGCACGCATCCTTTTTAAATTCGATTTTATAATATTGCTTCGCTTGAAGACAAGATCAGATTCAGCACCTGAAGCGTCAGGAATAGTTTATTTAATTCGTTACCAAACACAATTGTTTCTTGTTCTTACTTAAATGTGTCGTTTTGTTCTTACGTGATGTGTGCACATTTATAACTAGTCAGTTTCTTGTGAAACATTGAATGTTTTTTTAAATTTTTATTGACCGTAAATTTGTGGTGTGGAATCAATATTATTCAGTAATTTTTAATTTTTATTCATCATAGCTTCTATTTGTTATACAACATATGCGTTCCGAATTGTAAAACTAAAACAATTAAATAATAATATAAATAATACAAATCATAAATTACTATTACAAACCACACCCATTTGAACAACTGAATAATGAATGGATTCGTAAAGTGGGAAAATTTTATCTAGAAGAAAGTTACTGGCAATTGTACATGGTTATTTTCGTTATTTTCCTTTAGCGTATTAGTGTTATTAGTAAAGTTTAAAATGTATTTAATTTCTTTATTGTTATCAAAGTTCCTACAATGTTATTTGTCACTTTTATAAATTATTATGGTGATTTATGTATTTTTTTTGCATCTGATTTGAATTTCCAAACAAGATTTCGGTTTACATTTTTTTTTTGTTGAAACATTATTTGACGTTTACCTTTCTTGTTTATTTTTCCGTGTATTAAGCTGGGAAATCGACAAAGCATAACAATTTTATTTTTAATTCAGAAACACTATTGTACCGAAACTTATGGAATATATTATAGAAGTCATACTGGACGATATTAAAGAACGTGTGAGGCAGGACAGCTGGATCAAATACATAGTTATTATGATGACGTTATTTAATTTTAATACCTTTTATCTTCATATTTATAACCTAAGATTACTGTATCTTATCCAAAAGGAAAACAAACAGAGGACAAAATTGCATTGAATGTGTCTGTACGAAGCAAAGCTAGGTATGGCACAGTCTATTTGAAATCATTAAACTGTGCGCCTAACTTATCTGCCGACAGTTATTACTCATACATAGTCCGTAGTAAACGTGTACACAGAACACTTATCTACAGTCATCATTTCCGCACATAAGCTTATCCGCAGATATCACTTCCCAACATTAATATTTTTTTCGCAAAAATTAATACTGCTTATCTGTATATTTGCCCAATATGCTGGCGCTTTTTTAAAGAACAGTGAGAAACGTATGAATTCTTGAAAATCGCGCGTGTCTCAATTTCTTTGGAACTAAAAATGAACATTTCAATAAGAATAACGAGCATACGTTTCCACTTCTCAGATATTACTTTGATGCTTATTACTGTGGACTAAAATTCTGGACGTGCGATGAAAAAAGTGTAAATTTACATTTAATGAATTTAATACAATAAGTTCGAAGTATTTGCACCTACTCTAGCAAAGTTGTCTAGTTTATTTAAGCACGAGTGTTGGAATTGGAAATTATCAAATGTCCAACTTGTTGGAGTAGAAATATTTCAATATGATTAAACTAAAATAGTAACACTTCAGTCATAAAAAGTTCAAATTAGTGAAAGACTACTATGTAAATAAGAAATGCTTAATGCTATACGATTTTTGCAAAGCTAAACTGTCAAAAATGTTTCATGAAGCCCACGTCTGTCTACTTTGTCATAAAGTTTTTGTAATATTCTGAGTAATCTTTTCTCAGATATGTATACCTTTTACCCATAGTTTTTTCCTTACGTCAATATAGACTCGACAATAATAAGTTTGATCGTCGTATAATTACTAGGATGTGCTATGTATTAGTTGTGTTATTCAGCAAAAATACGCTTAGAAAGAAAGGGGAAATATATTTATTTTACCTGTTCAATTTATGAACAGAGTGATAAAATACCTATTACCAGACAGTGTCAAAAATAGCTAGATAATATTTCTATTTAGTCAATTTTATAAACGGATACTACGTCACGCATACTAGTCTTTGATCGCCGATAGTGTACTTGCTATGGCCGTGGGCTGCTATCTTAGAGGCTCAGGGTTCAAAATCTTGCATGGTCATAAAAATTTGATTGTTGCATGTATGTATTTATATATATGTACACACATGTGTGTTAATAACAGTGTTCAGGTTGCTATGCACTTCAGATGGATAAATTATATTATTTTTAACCCAAATCACGACTTTGCAAGTTACATATTTTCTTGCGTGAACAGTATGCTTGCCACAGTCACCGTATCTTCAATTATGGATTATTTAACATAAGTTTGTGTCAAAATCCGCTTACCGTGGAGTTGTTTTTAAGATACATTTGATTGTATTTTCCTGACATAATGGTTAAAACACATGGATGTACAGGATGTATAATTACACCTAAATTCGAGGAGTTCATGCTGCTACCAACATTGGTCTAAAATTACTCAATTATTTTTCCCAGTGTGAGTTTGTAGAAAAGCTAAGATCGTGCTTACACATGAGCAAAAGCCTTGTGAAAACTCAGCTAGCATATGTATACAGGCGATAAGATAATGTTCCTTTCTCATCCTGAAACCATACCATGTCCATAGCTTAGGTATTTGTATCCGTGTGGGAATGCCGAGGAAATTACCATTTTAGGTCAGTGACAAAATTCTCAATGAAATCATCATAAGTGTCAACCAAAATTACCACTTACATAGAAACTCAGGGAACGAATTGTCTACAATTCTTAAATATTTAAAACGTGTAAAGTCTGTGTTGGCAAATAGTAAAATACGGCAGCAGTTTACAAAACTAACACGCTATTAGCGTTTGCAGAGCACGCGTATTTTCAAAGTAACCTTACATAAATTACGACAAGACCAATAAAACCGCGTGTTGTATAATAAAAATAAAATCTTTCTTCTTGGACATGAACAACAAGTGTGAGTATTCGAAAAACCCCGTATTGAACGCGATTGTTTTTTCCTTAAGATATAATTCAGTGCGCCATTGTGAATAATTAATATTTCCGACACACAGTGGACGCTTTAGTAAGATAACTTATTAATGCAGAAAATAATCAATTATTTTCCCAACTATTTGTAACAAAAATAAAATAAATTTTCAGTAATAAATGATGTTACTAACAAACAGTAACCTCGAAATCATCGTATTTCAAAGGAGGACACGATGCACTAATATAAACAAAAATTACAACATATGAGCTGTGATTATACCATATGTTATAAACGATAGAGTCTGGAAAATAATACATGTTCGTCAGTCACGAAAAGAGGCAACTATAGGTTGTAAATAGTGTTCAAGTTCTTGTACTTAATGAAAACAAAAATTACAACATATGAGCTGTGATTATACCATATGTTATAAACGATAGAGTCTGGAAAATAATACATGTTCGTCAGTCACGAAAAGAGGCAACTATAGGTTGTAAATAGTGTTCAAGTTCTTGTACTTAATGAAAGTTTTTTTTTATTTAATTGCCGGTAAATGTATTCTTTGTAATAAATTTGTTATATATTCTATATATTGTCATAATATTTCTATACTTGTTACTGTCGCAGACTAGTTATTCTGCTATAGGTGATTGGGGATAAAGTGAGCACTCGAAAAAGCCTGCTAGAGTTCTATTTCCAGCCAATTTGTATATTTCCGCGTAAAACGGTTAACGACGGGAAATGTCAAACATCTCTGGACACGTCACTTGATGTTTGCGCACGTAAGATAATTGTGTAGTCGTTATGTACCTATATAGTTTAATGAAACAAGTTTATTAATTATATAAAATATAATTATGTAGCTTTCAGTTTGATTTTGGGCGGTATTGTTGCATTTAAATAGGAAAATACTTGGAACTATATTGCGTAGTTTCGCTACCAACCACACAAGCAGTAAGGCAACTATAGTTAATGAAGAATTATATGTAGTAAAGGCTAGTGATATTTTTCAAAGGTTAAATTTTTTGTGCTCACTTTACCCCGAACCGCCTACAGTATTTACATTACGTACGTATTTTGATATTCATTTTATAGATGGAAGTAACGCTGCTTTTATTAAGTACTCTCAGTTTTCAAATAAAATAATCGTTAAGAAGAGTCCTCGGCAGGAGAACTAACACCAACTGACAGCGTTATCGGCTGCGGATCGACTCGCGGTACATGAGGTTGTGGGTTCGATTCCTAGGTCCAGTTGAGTATCAGACAGTGTTTGTACTAATAGTGTAAACCAACTTTCAAGACACATAAGTCATGAAGTAAAAGTCACTGGCCTAGGATAAATGCTGAGGCAATCATATTACTGTGCACTCGTAGAAATCTACGTATTCCGAAGAATGACGTGGAATGAGGCTCTACAATGCAGAGACGCCGGAATGAAGGGGCGGGGGAAACGGGAGATCCCCGAGAATACCACCGCCCAGCGGCATCGATTCCCACATACGAAAGTCCGGGGACTTATCCCACCGGGATTCGAACTAGGATCGCCTTGGTGGGAGGCGAATGTGTTAACCACTTTGCCAACAGCGGCACCAGTTCAAGGACCGGGTTCACAATGTCTGATTAAAGTATTGGTTATCTGACCATACGATAGATATAAACGTAACTTTTAACTACTGGTTAAAATAAAACCGCTTCTCCCATTTGAAAATATTTAGGTTAGCGAAGTGCTGGTTAATGTGAATTTGGTAACCATGCAGTGATGTTTCACGTTGTGATTGGGCGCTGAATCGTTTTTTTTTTAAGTCGCGGTTAACATTAGCCTGTAAACAACGGACGAAAGAGGTTAAAACTGCACGTCCCGGTTATTTTGTTACCTCTGAAAACGAACTTCTGATTATACTAGTTGAAAAATGTTCTCATATTGTGGAATGTACAAAACAGACGCACTGACGTGGAAACAAGAAGAGGAATATTGGAAGACAGTTGTAGCCGAGTTCAACACTCTTTGGGGCGCGTACCCGCGTACCGACAAAATTTTAAAAGCCAACTACGAAAACGTAAAAAGAATGACACGTCAAAAAATAGCAAAAAGCGTATGCAAGTCTTCAAGGCGTGATCTGGAATGCCACAGAAATTCACTTTAACAGATTTGTACGAGAAAGTCAAAATTCGCAACAAACATGGGCGAAAGAAGTCTTGCAGTGAAATTTCTATTTTGTTTCACCGTTAATGTTTTTGATTTGCAATTTCCGATTTTATTTGTGTAAAATTACTGCAAGAGACTTTCTAAGTGTTCTTGTTATTTATATTTGGCGAGCTTAACTTCCCATGAATTAAGCCAAATATTAATAGAAAATTCCTTTCCAGCAATAACAATCTTTGTATCAAATTCTGAGGCGCTTAAATTACTGCTTTTTGCTATGTGTGAATAAAAAAAAATTTAAATGTAAGTTGTGCTATTTTTAATTTTGTTTGTGTTCTAGCAAAAATGGCTCTATTTTTTCACGTATATATAAAAAAAAAGTGTGCCTTTTGTGTAACCTAGCCAAAACTATCCTCTTCCTCTCAACATTTTAAACGAAAACAGAAAAGATTAGCAGCATACATTTTATAAGCTAAATAATTATCAATGTTAAAACGTACCATTGCGAGAAACGTGTTTCATGTAAGTAAATATTTTTCTGTGGATAGGATATCTTCACAACAATTGACTTCTATCAGCAAGAGACTTTTTGGTTTGGGAATACCAATATTGAGTTTTGTTTGCAACCACCATCTTTAAAAAACTATGCCTGCCATAACCATAGTTGTGAAACAAATTGGTGTATTGGTAGTATTAACATTCACTTCAAATGAAATTGTTATACAATAAAAATGCATGAAATGAAGACTTCCTTAGCATAACTTTCAGTCAATTAATTTTCCTGATTTGGTAACACACAATCATGTTTTCATAACAAGAGTTATGTTTTGTTCCTTAAAAAACACTCTGCAATATTTGTTGAATGTTCCGATTAACTCAGTAACCAGAACTTCTTCTTGTGTTTAACTTAACCATTGGTTTCCACTAGTTAAACAGCATTTTTAAGCTAACCATAACTCGAGAAACACAAAGCACTGCTAACCATCACTTAATATTTAATCAGATGTTAATCGGAACAAAACCAGACGTTGTGAAACCGGCCCTAAATACACAAACACGGATATACATTTTGTTAATTAATTGCAAAATAAGTTAAAATGCAGTGATTACTTTCCCAGAAAATAAAATACATGTGAATACTTATTGTGTATTTCTCATTCAAGCTATGATTTCTATGGAAAGAAAGAATTCTCTTAGATGTCTGTCTGTATGCTTATAATGTGTAGTGTTTACAGACTTGGTAACACAAGAGAACTTTGACATCAATCATCTCGTTGCCTCAAATAGAAAGACGGTTATGTGTGTCATTTTTCCGTTGACGGCTTGTATGAAAGGCAGTTACAGACGTGACATTATCTTTTTTATGACACGATAGTAAAGATAACGTGAAATGGATGGCTGGATAAACTTCTAATTTTCTGCAAAATTATTTAGAAATTTAATGATTATAAAAATTACTATTTTAATAATTCCGTCACCGCTCTCTTCTATTTTTCCTTAATATAAAAATAAACACATAAGGATTTTAAATGAGAACAAGAAACTGGTGGATTAAAACAACAGTTTCTTAAATATTTTCACGAGCCATGCAATGAGAGAAATAACATTTTTACTAACGTGATTTCTATATAACCTCTTGTGCTACAAGAACTAGCTGGTAAATTAAAATATTTTTGGTAGAATATAATAATACGCGCAACCACATATTTGAAAAGGTTTGTGTTGCATAATTCCTTGAATTTTATACTTATGGATAACGCTTGGCCGATTTTGTAAGAAATTTATACTATTTAAAGTCGCATGGAAGGAAATTAAGGTTTCAATGTATATTCACTCACATATCCACTGACACAGGCTAAAAAAAACAGAGATCAATTTATTCTGACATGTGACAATATTTTTTATCATATAAGTTTGGATAAATTTGACAGCAACTGATGAGCAATAATTTTGTAGTAATTTGTGATTTGTTGCATAATGCAAGACATTTTAAGGTCTAAAATGAACCTGAAATATCAATTTCAGCATTTTTACTGCAAAGTTAGTTTTGTGTAGTGACAAAAATAACAAAATATTACGAATTATTGCCCATAAGTTGCTGTCAGATTTATCGTAACTTATATGAAATGGAGTATAGGATTGGGTAAATT
The DNA here is from genome assembly GCA_003012365.1 of Medauroidea extradentata. Classification (NCBI taxonomy): domain Eukaryota; kingdom Metazoa; phylum Arthropoda; class Insecta; order Phasmatodea; family Phasmatidae; genus Medauroidea; species Medauroidea extradentata. The sequence goes on from PNEQ01113356.1 coordinate 55,074, forward strand.
AGAAAAACAGTTGCATTTGTGTATCTGGTTGCTAATGTGTTTCCTGTTGGAATGTTTATTTGTATAGTTTATAAGTCCTAAGCATTAAGTTCTTATTTTTGCTGCGTTTTTTAGGGAAATAAAATTTAAAATTTACTTTATCAATGAAACTTAAAATTTTCGGTTAAATATCAGATTAGATGTGTGTAGTTCCAGTTACAAACACAAACTCCTATATGTACCGGCGCGTAAGCTACAACTTCTCAGAATATAAAGACCCAACCTAATTCTCCTAATACAATCCGAAAAAAGTGTGATATTGGTGACTGGGATGATTCTACGCGGTGCATAATATTTATTCTTTCTTATAAGAATACAACTACAAGTCGTAATTGTAGAATTTAGAATACAAGACGGGTGCGTTGGGAAGTACTACGCCACCTAAACGGCCTCGAATTCTGTAGGATATACACGATCACTAACAAGTTTTTCTTAAACATTAAGGAGAATGGAAAGATAAGATTTCGGGCGAGTGACTCGAATTCTCAAATCAAGGATAAAATATCAACTACTCATCATAATTCTATGGGATTTTTTTGTCGAGTAGGTATTTCAATAATGGAGTCTGTTTATTTAACATTAGCCAGTAGTACATATCCATTGTTTTCGAGTAAAACATTAAAAAGAAACTTAGGGGTTTAAAATACCATCTTGTGTAACGTTGTAAAAGTTCAATATTCATAATGGTCAATTTAATAACATCCATAGATCGAAACAAATTAAATTTTAAAAAGCAGACTTCTAAATGTGAACATTATTTTACCATCCGAAAACCTCTTTGCAGAGGATTACGAATGTTAACATTATTTTCAAATCCAAACACCAGTATTTTTCTAATCCGGTTTTTAAATAGCGCTCTGAATATTATTACATTGATGATTATAAAAATACAAATTTTCAATTTTTATTGAACACAATTTTTTTTTCGCATAAGTGGCAGTCCATCAAATACATTTACTTGCAATAAATTCCAAATAAATATGTACATAAAGTTTAATGAATATTTACTACTGGTTGACACACATAGAACGTAAAAACAGCGCCAAGTGCCTCAAAGTCCCTCCCGCTTACGGTATGTTACCAGCAAACATAGAGTCGTGTTCAGACAGCTCGGGATTTGAACCCGCCGCCATAATGGTTGTATGAACAGGTGTAGTAATATATCTAAGTTGTGCACGTTAAATGTCATCATCGTACAACATTTTCGTCTCCAGTTTGACCCAGAATTCGCTTGGTGTGCTTACTACATCCACAGTTCTATATTTGTCCAGATATCGTGAGGCCCTGCAAACTATACTAAGTTTTGAATTCGACGGTAAAGGAAATAGTCATTTATCTCTGTGTATAAGAGTTCACTTACTGATTGACTATATCAAGTGGCAGCCCAAACAACTAGACCTAGAGAAAAGTGGCGTGGGTTCCCCTAAGGACGTAGGCGAGTAGTAAAAAGGCAATTTCCAAAATTTGATCCTTAAAGGGGATAGTAAAGATTGAAATTTGTTTTTGAAGAATAATCGATATAGCTCTAACTCGACGGCCTATTATCGTAATTTTTACTTCAGTGGGTCACTCATAAAACCGTTTACTAGAGAATTACAGAACTTGTCGAAATTCAACACTTAAAGAGGTTAAAAGACCTGAAAATGGTTTTCGATTAATTAACTATATCTACCGAATACTTCGGGATACAATGTCGTTATTTGTTTCAATATCATGCTTATTTAAATCTCCCAAAGGCTTGTTTGGGAATTTTTTTGAAATTTGATATTAAAGAAGCAAAAAGTGGAAAATATGTTTTGTATGAATCTTCTATATAGGTGATTTTTACTTCAATTTGATACTTATACAAATTTCTAAAATAAGATCCCAGGACGTTTCGAAATACGTCAGTTAGGGGGTGAAAAGACGTGAAATGTGTTTTCAAATATTCCCTCATGTAGGACTATGTCGAACCAGTCGAGAAATTGAAGTGCTCTTTGCTATGGAATGATGTTTACTTAAATACCTAAAATACAATTTCAGGATATTATTCTTATTCAACCCAAAAGAGGTAAAAAGGGTTTTTTTTTCGATTCGTGATCGATACATATCGACTCCATTGAAAATAAGGTGGGGTATTAGTCGCCGTGCTGGATTATTCTATTTCTCGCCTTTTTAATTCTAAAAGAAAAGTGTCAAATTTGGGATTATAGCGTTTCGGGTACCTATTTATTTTATACTACAGTACAATAATCAGTTTTGAACTTAACGTACATTTAGGACGCAATCTTTTTTTACAAATTATATGTATTCTTAATTTGTTTGACTGATCACTGCCTAAATATACGTTACAATTTAAACTGCAATGCTTGTTTGTCGTAAATCAATTGAATAACCTACGAGACAATTACTACGTTTCCATATCGTTCTGAAAACGAATTGAGTGTTGAATCCCGACTAAGTACGATGCCCGTCTACATGCAAACTTTGGATCCGATTGAAATCGATTTCATTTCGCTGGACTAATTTGCGGGGGGTAGTGTTGGTACAATTGAAATTTATGTTGGCTGACAAGAAATAAATCCACACAGCCATATTTTTATTTTTCTTTCGGCTACACACGTAATTAAATTACTAAAAAAACGAAATGTATACAAGAAAATTATAGTTATTCATGATCGCATGATAATTTTTGTTTAGCCTATTTCATTTGCTAGGAAAGTGGGAGCAAGAGAGAACTACAAGTCAAAGGGAAATATACGTTTTCTTCCAACAATTAAGCACTAAAACATAGTTTATTTGAACAGTACTCGTTCTCAAATTATTTCTAATAAAACTAACACTTCTTCTGTGGACCACACATTCCTGCTAATGCTCGCGTACCTGTCAACAGAAAATCTGAAGGCCGAAACAAATGCCGATCGTGCGTGTGTTTACATTCGATTCGTTTTCATTACGATCCGCATTTCCATGGCATTTTGCACCCGACTCAATATGATACGATCCCATTTTTCAGTGTAACGACCTTGAGCTTCAAATCGGTTTGAATCCCGTTTTCATGAATGTTTTCATTCAAAACGGCAAGTGTTTTGAAATCGATTTCAAAACGACATGGACACGTAGTAATTGAAACGTTATGTCAGGTGGTTTTATAAGTAGTATATCTTATTCGATTGTATTTACCCGATAGCAGACAAATTGACCGTGGGCGTACTAACGCTTATGGCAATACTGATTCAGAGAATGATGCAGAAAGAGATAGCGTTACACGGTAACCTAAATTCATTAGGGCCGACTGTTTTCTTTTGTGAATCTACGCAAATATACGCAAATATACGAACGACGTGTACCATAAGTATGCGAAGGGTATATGTTGTTGAAAGGCGACATAGGCACAGCGTTACTGAATAATACAACTTGTTTATCAACTATAACGGCATGCAGACGTATACGGCACGTTAAAAAAAGTTTCGTTTGCAGCCAACAATGGGTATTGATAACATATGTTAAAGTCAAGAGCAACTGACGAAGCTGGTAATTACAATATTTTAACAATTAGTTAACCATGTACGCAAATACTTATAAAATAGTATCGAACCAAACGTGAAATATTTTCATTTGTGTGCACTGGTAAAAATGACAGGCCTGAAATGGTTTTTGACATTCAAAACCAATTGTGTTTCTTCAGCAAAAATGTGAAACGAAATAATTTTATGAAGGAACTTACGTTCGAGTTCACGAGAGAGTAAATACAAGAACAATCTCATTCAAAATGACTGTCCTGGAGTACTGGAGTATTTATAATTCTTGCAATAAAAACTATTTGCATTTTAAACGGCATCATTTGTGTGAAATAGTTTTTACGAAAGGACTCTATTAACTGTTTAACTAGAGTCATTTTGGTTTGCAAGTGATTCTTAAGTCATAAGTTTTTCTGAACAATTACAATGTTACGGCCTTTATGTGAGAAGATTTGCTACACTGCAATCAGTACACTATAATTAAGTGGGATAGTTTCTAGTGAATACTGTTTTGTCATATGGTAGCACGTGTGTACAAATATTCATTAAAGTTAGTAATTGCAAATAACTGCTGGATTTTTTAAAAGAATAATAAATTTGGCTCCTAACTGAAGAACTTTGTGGATGTTTTGCTGAGTGTTATATTTGCTGTAACTGCGTGTATGAGTGAATTATAACTAGACATCAACAATACATACTTACAATGATTTATAATATGTCATTCAGAACTGATGCAATAGTATTTTTAACGCATCTTCAGACAAGGAGTTCCGGGAAAATAATATTTTATACCTAATGGCTAGGGCCACGATTTTTTGGTGAAAAGTATTTAGCCGCAGTTAGTTTCAGTGACTCACGTATGCCACCTGCAGGTTTGCTTCACGGCCAGTGATTGGGTGTTTTAACGCTCGCGCGTCTTGGGGTTCTATTCGCAAATCACAGTCGCGTGGTGTCGCAAAAACCTCATTGTCACTATCACAGTCACATGAGAGACGTCGTATTACAAAAACACGCTGCCAATAACCTCGAAGCAGAACTGCAGACGTGCACGTGAGTCAATGAAACAAAGTGGGGCAGAAATATTTCCGCGACAAAATCGTGGCTCTACTAATGGCTTAAAATTAGCTTCGCCGTAACTTTCTCTCATAAACTGCTACATTAAAAAATGTCCAGTTCTCGAGAGTTTTCACTTGTAAGTAATAATACGCGCACTTATTTAGTTATTTAAAGTAGAGCATTAATGTCGGACTACTGGTGTATTATACCTATAGGTAGGTAAGAAGGTAAGTAAGTGGGTTTTACGTCTCGGCGAGGACATTAGAGAGTATACCTATAGAAGATTTGGGTAAGTTTTATTTGAAAACATATTGTTATTTAAACAGTCCATACTTCAAAAGCCGCCTCTGTCACGACTTATTCCAATACACGTGTTACTTCCCAACACTTAAACTTTAATATAATATTTTTCTTTACGTAGGCATTACACAAATACTACAAACACAGATATGTAATTAATAGGGACTTAACAATTTTGCGAATTGTTTTTAGATTAAGCTTGCTTGGTTTCAGACGCGTATATGTTTCGTTGACCTCAGAGATTTTATCAGATCGCCTAAAGAACTAGGAGTCAGTCAAAATGTGAGAGGAAACAAGCCTGACATTCCGTGCTATCAGTTACTGCGCGAAACTTGCTACTCAGCGGAGCAGTTGATAATGAACAAATTGTCAGGGTTAGAGAATACAGAGCACAATGGGTTCTAACGTGAAGGACACTGAAGTCAAGAAATTTTCCAGTCTCCGCTTGATTTACTGTATTACTAAATTTTCAGGCTTTTTAGGTAGTAAAGGAACGTTAAGGTGTCGAGCGAACGACGGGAATGTTCAATTATCGATAAAATCTAAACTTCTGATTATAGTTCGATCAATTTTTTGCGAATAGATATTCTATAAGCGGACGTTTATTTATATAGCACTGGGCGGTAGTATACTTTACCTTCGAGTAAAATATTAAAAACTGTATTTATAAGGAAAATAAGGTATTGAAACCACAAAACCCACACAATTGAAAAAAAAATTATAGTTTTTTTATAACTTTTAATACGATAATATCCAGGACTCTATAATAACAGAATTTCAAAAATATTCACCTTTTGATTTAAAAATAATTTTACTAATCGAAAACATATGCGCGAGTGGTGAACGGATGTTAAAATTATTTTAAAATCAAAACACAAATTTTTTGAGGGACCAAGATTTTGTAGTACTAAAAATTATAAAAATTACTGGTTTTCATTTTCATGGATTTTGTGGTTTCAATTCCATTTTTTTCTAAATATATATCTTTTATATTTTAACTCGAAAGCATAGCATACTACCACCAGTGCTATATAAATAGACGTTCGCTAATAAAGTATCCACTCGACAAAAATGCCATTGAAATAATATGAGTAGTTAAGATTGAATTGACGATTGAATATTCCAGCCGTTCGCTTGACATCTTAACTTTCCATGCCCCCTAAATAGTTATGTTCAACAAAGCTTTAGCAAATCACATTATAATACAGAAATTAAATATAAGAACACAATAAAACAATTACAGCAGAAGCATTATAAACGTTATATTATTACCTCACAATTCAGAAGCGTAGTTTTTATCTCTGAGTCGTGTTGTCGTTTTACAGTTGAGAATACTCGGTAGTAATTACCGATACACGTCGTAACAGGAACGTATATGAACTGGAATATAAGCTAGACCTGCGATCACGCTGCTGCCTGCGCGCACAGCCAACTCCCTCCAAACAACTTGGCGATGTTGTTATCTTCGCTAAGATAACAGGTGAGCTGTAAATCGAGAACATAGTAGTTGCGGCAATCGCTCGCTAGAGCTTAGCGACATATAGCACGACAACTCTGAGAGATACTTCACGGTACAGTTGCGTCATTTTATATCAGACCGTAATAATTTTATGTTCAAAAATATTTCAATACTTGACAGCCAGCATGTGTTAGTCATTGTGATAGCTTAGTTTCCATACTATTTTCAGTAAAACAACAATTTTTCTGCTTTTTCTGCTTTTATACAAATAATAAATTAACTTACAATTATAAGTATTCTTCGTCTGCATTTACAATAATTTTCGTGTCATGATTAAAGATTTGTAGACTAATTATGTAATGTCTTGTTAACATATGTAAAACAATTTTCAGTTTTTTTCGTAATATTATTAGCTTAATTTGTTTGAAAGATATTTAAGGGGAAAAAAACTGAAAAATAAAAATAGTAAAATGGGACATTTTGAATCAATAAATTGAAACAAACAGCACAACCGAATCTATAAAAAAACTTGGTGTATTGATTTGATGTATGGGTGAGTTTATACTCGGTGTGTGTGGTCGTGTCCATTTTCATTGACTTAAATGTGAAGTAAATTGTGTAAGAGAAAATAATTACTTGTACCGAATATCATAAATATACCTTAAGTACTAGAAACACTGTCAGAAGGGGATCTTAATAGGACAAAATATTTTTAAAAGTAAATAGTAGCCTACTCTAGGGGTTGCGTTACACAAATCAAATGGAAATATGCCATGGTTGTACTATTGTTGTTAATTGAACATCCTGAGATTTGATATTTACATCTCCGACAAAAGTGGTTGTTGCAAACTTGGGGCCTAAAGTTGTGAGATAATAAGGTAAACATAAAATTAGTTGCTGCGTTTTACAGTTTTGGAAACCTGAGTGTCGGGGCATAGAAGTATTATTTTATCTGATGATTTATGGTGACAAAATAAAAATAACATATGATGAGCATAATGCTCTGCAATGCATCATATTTCATGTGGTACCCACGAATCCCTTTGTGCGAAGTCCTATACGATATGAGAATCACTCGGAGCATTAACGCACAGAAAGCAAATAAAAAAGGAGCTTCAAGAAGTGCTTCTAGACAGACCAAAGTAAATGAGCTTAATAAATTTTGCTTTCACAGAAAGATGGCAAATAAAAATAATAAAAAATAAAATAAAATTACTTTCGTCGATTGAATTTGCTGGTACTGGAAACTATTATAACATTGATTAAACACTTAACAAACTGGTATAAAATTGTCGTACGTGTACTGGCTACTGAATAATCTCAAGATAGAGTGACAATGTACAGAAACAAGTACAATCAAAAACATTTTTAAACAAATCACTGCAATGAAGTAAAAGAGTAACCGGCTATGAATAGCAAAAAAACTAATATCCGTAATATGAATTCCTCACGCATACTGTCAGATTATCCTCAGACATTTGTAAAGTAGATATTTTACTGTCTAGTGTCAGAAATCTCACATTGCAGTAATGGGTGAGAACAAGTAAACAAATAGATAAGACATTTAAACGAAAATAAAGTTGGAAGCAATATAAAGGAGAAATTTTAAAATTGTACATGGGATCCAGTGTTTTTTAATATTATATTAATGCGAATACGATGATACCTGTAATTTACCAAACATGACATTTGTGCTCTTAGCAATGTCATTATAAGTAAGTAATTATTGATAAACAATAATGTTTAAACATTTAGTTAATGTAACTGTATTGAATTGTACTATTTTTGTGTTTTCTCTTACGTTTGTGCTTACGTCATGTAAGGTTTTAAACCTTTAAAAATAGCCAAAATTTCTGAACTAAGCGAAAAATTAATTTGCATTAACCAAAGCCATTTAAATTTTGCACTAGCAAAAACCATAATAATGTTATAATAAAGAATAACTTAACTTTAAAAAAATAATTTTAGAAACTCAATACATTGTTTACGATTATTATATTGCTCAGCAATTAAATTTAAATAGATACGTATTGCTCTTCCAAAACATAATTTGCCCCAACAAAAGGATTTCTTCAAGAAAATTTTACTCAAAAATTATGTACATACATTTAATAAAAAAAAAAGGATTTCTACTTGTTTTTACTGGATACGAATTTTTGAGTTATGCATTATTTTTACTGATGTTGGTATCGTTTTTCGGGACATTTTCTAATTTCCTTCACAACACTTGGTTTAGTCCCGTTTCTGAATAAATGTGCGAAATGAATCGCTTTCTGTATACGGTATAACAGCACCATTATTATTGTTGTTGTTGTTATTATTATTATTATTATTATTATTATTATTATTATTATTATAAGAACGTCAATGATATCTTACGTTTTGGAGAAATTCTGGATGACATGTCGGAATGTGTCATCCTAGCCGCAGATATAGCATAGTGGAGACTTCACCAGTCTTTAAGAGTGTAATATAGCTATACATTTACGACGGCATTTGAAGAGTTCCACAATGTAACAACTAAACAATACCCACTTTGCCTTTGTGCTACTTCTTACTATTGATGTAGCTCGTGTGATTTCCGTACTTTCATTCAGTTTATTAGAAACAGACATCCCTCACGAACATTTAAGAGATTTTGGAATGGAATTCTACCTTCTGTCAATTACTCAGCAGCTTTGAAACTATATACAGGACGTTCGGGAATGAATAGTCGTAAATCACATGGGTAATAGACGAAGTTAAAAAAATCATTTGTTGGAGAACATTTGTCCGCAAATAGCACCCTGCAAAGGTACATGGACAAACATAAGTGCGCAAATTTGAATAGCACGTGCTCCAAGGTGGCAGTCCATTGGCTGAGAGGCTGCGACATTGCACTGCAATCAAGTATCAAGTGCAGATGAAGGGTGGAGGGAGGTCTATACACATGGCCTACACAGAAACAACCCACTGGCCGCTGTACAGCACAGCTGATGTTTGCTTGTAGTTCGTTGATGTGTTTAGTTTTGTATGATTAGTGCAGAATTGACTGTTGACAGTTGAATACGCGCAGTGTTGAGATAACAGACTTTGAGAACACTGACGGCATACCACAATGGACTGTCACAGACATGACTGATATGCACTTGGTCACGGTCGTAGAAGAACAGGTCTGGACACTCGCCTATCTAACAATGTATTTTGTTTGACCCCCTTGTTGTTTGACTGTAGTTCGTCAAGTTACCGAGAATTTCGTACTTTTTGGCGCTGTTTTCCGGGCGGTCGGACTCAAACTCCGTCCACTTTTTTCCATTGTTAAACTTATAAAGTAAATGAAGATTGCTAGAGCCTTTTCTTAAATTTGTGAGCGAAGAAAGTATTTCATAAATTGATAAAAAATACGTTTTGGTAAATTGTTTATCTTAGCGGAAGGGAAGTGGGCGGAGTTTAGACCGACCGCCGCAACATCAACGCCAATAAAACACAATATTCTCGGTAACTTGGTGAACTACAGCCAAACAACAAGGGGTCAAGTTTCCAGGCGAGTGTCCAGACCTGTTCTTCTACGACCGTGGCACTTGGTGTATGGAGAGGCAAGATGAAATACAGCACAAGCAGTCCACATTTACCAAGATTGCTATTCTAACAGACGAGTACCAGACAGAAGGACGTTCATACGCATTAACCAGAGGCTGCGTGAGATTGAGAGTCTGATGCTACGAACGATTGACGTCTGTGCCAGGCGAACTGCGAGAACGCCATGTTTCTAGGAACATGTCTTGGAGCATGTGGCCGAACACCCATTAATCAGCACTCGGACAATAGCGCACAACATGGGCAGGGTTCACAACGACAAGGACAATAGGCAGAACAGGGAAAATTCAGGGAAATTGAAATGTATGTAACACACAGGGAAAACTCAGGGAATATATTTCACGATGTCTAAATTCAATCCTGCTTGGCTAGATGGATCACTGTTACCTGACTGGAAAAAGTGGCTGCGTCATGTTTAGGGTCATCACAAAGTGCATTTTATGAAAAATATATTTCCTTTGAGTAGTGTAGGTATGCAGTCTATGAAGAGTCATTAAAAAGGGAAATTTCACAAACAGTTGGTTACAGCAAGCGATAGTACTGTACACATGTTAGCATATTTAACAAAGCCTTTAAATCACCAAGAGTCAAAGGTATCAATTATTTCAAATGTTACAACAGCACTAAATTCTGAATTAGCATCTAGCACACCAGCTTACTGTTCATTGTCTACTGGAACATCATCATACAGTGCTGCTGTCAAACGTGTATATTCAGGTATGGTAAATAAAATACATTTTCAGGGAGACATCTGTGTCAGAAGGGTATAAATATTGTGGGCATTACATTTCATGAGGAAAGACAGTTTTAATAGCCAGTAAGGAATAGACAATTTGTTTGCTTAATTTTATCCATGTAGTTCCATTGCACAAGAAATGCAGCTTAGTAGTACCAAGACTGCATACTGAGTTATTTACGGATTTTCGCCATATTATTTTCACACACTTACCGATGAAATTCAATCCGCAAAACACATTGTAGTGTGTTTTGATGAATCATTCAATAGGGTAGCAAAGCTACAACAAATGGACATAGCTGTGCGTATATGGGACTTCAACAAGAATCAAGTAATGTCCAGGTACTGGAACTCTTAATTTTTAGGTAATTCTATAGCTGATGATCTCTTAGAAGGGGTTCAACAGGGACTAAAGAGTGTTGCACTAACCGAAATTGCGCAAGTGTCCATGGATGGGCCATGTGTCAATTGGTTGTTCATGGAAAAATTGAAGGCGAAAACTAAGGTGTGCGAAGATCCAGATATACATGGTGCCTTTCAGATGGGCGTTAGAAAGACAGGATGGACTCCCCTGCTCGATGATCAGACTTCAGACAAGTTACAAGTTGCAGTGATATTCCGATCAAATTTTGTAATTATGTTGGTGGTTGGAAAACGTGTCAGTTTGTGAGAGAGCAATACAACATTTTCCTCACTTAAAAAAAAAAATTAAATACAAATACATACATATTTTGTTGAGAAAGTAAAAGATTGTCGGAGGAATCCTTTGCTACTAGCTAAGATGAATTTTTTCCTGACGATTGCTTCTTCACGCGAACTAATTTTCAGGATGTTCCAGACATCAAAACCAATGTTACCATTTCTGCATAAGGAATCGGAGGACTTTCTAAGAGAGTTGCTGTGACGTTTAATAAAGAAATTTTGACAGCCAAGACAACTGCGTATCAACTTATCAGTATTAATTAGTTTGCTGCGAAGCAGGAGTTAGGCGTGGTTGATGTGAACGATCTTCAGAAACAAATGTTCTTAATGGTATGTAAAACACGTATGGTTCAAACTGCCAAGAAACTTGTTGAATGTAGCCCAATAAAATACAAACTGGTTAAAGCTGCTTCTTGTTTGGACCCTAGAAAATTGTTCGATAAACTGGAAGAATGTAGGACAAGTATGGATACATGTTTGCAAGTTCTCATGTCTGCCGAGCACCTAATTTCTCTTATGTCTGATAGAGCTAGTGTCCAGTTTACCAAATTTGTTACTAATATCAACTCCGAGAAACTTGCATCATTTCATGTACAGAATAGCAGATTATACACTTTATTTGCAGATATGTTGTGGGATGAAGAAGAGTTCAAAGATTTATGGCTTGCAGGGAAAATAATATTAATCCTCCCTTGTGGAAATGATTTTGTGGAATCTGAATTCTACATCAATAAGGAGATGCTTGTTAATAACCTCCATCTTTGATTGGCCAGCGACGGGTTTGAAATGTAATTTGTAATGCAAACGGTGAAAATTTTATTCAAGTAGATGAGGAAATGATCAACTACGCTAGAGGAGCTGCTTCTAGATATAAAGATGCCCTGGAGCAAGAACGCCAAAATGAAGATGAGGACAAGAAGTTGGACACATATAATAAGGAAGGGAAAAAAAAGGCAAGTCTGTAGAAATTCAAGAGCTGCTAGATAAGAAACTGTAAATACAGAAACAAGAGGAGTTAGATATGAAAATTTAAAAAAATTAAGAAAAATATGCGATGGCCTTAAAGGATGACCAGTACATATTTTTATGCTTTGTGCTGTACGTTAATTTTCTGTAATTTTTTTTCTGGTTTATGGTAGCTGCTACATTTTTTAAGTAATTAGGTCTAAAGGTAACTTTGTTACCAGTACAAGTGAATGTACAGTAAATATGCAAGATACCTAATATTTTTTTCTATGGGGCAGAATTGATAGAACATTATTTAAGTGTTCACAACCACAATATAGTTTTGCTTAAAGTGTCTTAGTATTTGTAACGTAGGTATGCTTGTACATTGTGTAAAATAGTTCTTTTTGTTTTGAGTTTACTGATTTTTTAGCACAGGGAAAATATATTATAGGACAGGGTAAACAGAAAACTTGGGAAAATTTACTTAAACAAGTTGGTGGGAACCCTGCATGGGCGTTAGTCACAACACCGTGCGGAAGGTTTCCAACGAACATCTGTTGCATCCTTACCACCGTCAACCAGTGCAGGCGTTGAAATCAGTAGACATTTCAAAACGAGTTGCGTTTTATCAGTAGTTAATCGCACAACAAACTGAAAACCCTATCTTCAGTGAAAGAGTGTTCTTGTGCGACGAGGCAATGTTTACACGTGACTGTATGTTTAACATCAGAAACAGCCACGTGTGGAGTGACGAGAATCCGCACGCAACGCTCATCGCACACCAGAGGCGGCGGATTCAAGTAAATGCGTGGGTAGGGATTGTTCACAACAGTTTTATTGGGCCACATTGTTCTACCCCAGCGACTCAACGGTAATGCGTACATCAACTTTCTGAAACACATCCTTCCGGATTTTCTAGATATTGTGCCACTAGTCGTCAGGTTCAACATCTAGTTTCTTAATGACGGTGCCCCAGCCTAATACACACGTGTTGTGCGACATCTGAACGACACATTTCCTGGACAGTGCATGTGTTGGACGTGGTGGTCCGGTTGCCTTGCCGGACCTAAGCCCTCTCGATTATCTTGTGTAGGATGATGCCGGTTCAGGCAGAGTTGGACTTAAAACAACGTTTTACGGTAGCTTGCGTCAAGCACCACACGTGTTAGAAGAGCGCTGTAACTCCTGCGTTGAGGTACGAGGGCGGAGTTTCAAACATCTGATGTGAAGATGTGCCTTGTTTGAAGCACTTACTCTGCGCATGCACCAATTCACCTGCCACCTTCATTTGTACCGTTATTTTATTTTTTATTTGGCTGCTATCGTTTACCTACTCAGCCACTGGACTGGCGCCTCGGAGCGCGCGATGTTCAAATTTGCGCACTTGTGTTCATCCCTGCACCTTTGTAGAGTGCTATTTCCGGACAAATGTTCTCCAATGACTGTTTCTTTTTACGTTGTCTACTGCCCTTGTGATTTACAACCTTTAATTCCCGTACATCCTGTGGTATGTGTATGTATGTATATATATATATATATATATATATATATATATATATATATATATATATATATATATATAACATTTCCTCAATGTTGCCAAAGTTCCAGTCACGCACGCATGAAATGCGTGATGAACTTCCCGTTTTTCCCGAAAACTTGAGAATGGAATTTAATCTAGTTGTTTTGGCTTTATGAAAGGTGAATTTTTAATTTTTTTTGTCGTATAGTTTTTTTATAAAATCTGCAGGAGGGAACTCATGTTCTGAGACTACTTAGACGCCTTTGTGCTAGGGTATTCTGTATTAGAATCCCTGCCAGGTGTGTGTGTGTGTGTGTGTGTGTGTGTGTGTGCAGTTACAAGAAGTGACTTTAATCCGGCTGCCTGTCTGGCGCTCGATCTGCTTGCACCATGTTCGCAGTTACGTTTTTTTCATCAGAGACCAGTGAAAATGCGTCTACAATGCTTACCTACGAATGGAAAACACACTTCAGACTACATGAGGAAATGACTTTGAAGGCACCACACACTTTGGAAGTATTACTTTAAAGCCCTGAAACTTGGCTAAAAAGTTTTTTTTTTTAAGATGATTGATTTTGAAGAGATATTGATCGGGTTAGTTCGAAATTGAGGTCTACAATTACGTCGGACTTTGTTACAGTGATGTATTTAATAAACTTATAGGGCCACCCCTTTGAGTCGCACAGATTAAACGATACAGTGGGAACACTGCGCACTCGTTTACGACTTTGGGCGTAGAGGCGATATTACAATACATTTGCCGGCCTGTAGCGCGTCATCAGTTTTCGTCTTTCACATGAGCACAACCTTCAGCAGGTGGCAGCCTACGAGTTATTTGGACCGTAGCTTATTTTTTTACGTTTGAAGCACGGAAACGGGGAAGCCGATAAGTCGACAATATAGCACGTGCGTCAAACACCCCACCGCCTCTAGGCGCGAGCACAGCTAGCGCGCAGTGTTGTCGTAGAAAGTGTTCTTCAACGGGACTTCAAGAGTTGACCATGTTATTTTATTTGTGGAATGTTTGTGGTAATGTCCAATGCAGGTTTCTATGATTTTTATGATTACGATTGACGTTTTCTCAGACACAGCAAGGTGAAAAAGTAATACTAAAGACTTTTAAGGAGCTTGGTAGTCATGTTTATAATTAGCGGATGGCATTTTTAAAACCATAGGAACACAGTTTGAAGTGTGCCTTCTTTTCGTAGATAACTACATTATAAATATTTTTAAGTATCTATATATGAAAGAATACTTTCCGTACCATGCTACAGCACGTCTCACGCGTCAGGTCTATTGACTCTTAAATTATATGATTTATCTATAAGAGGTCCTCTTTCCTACTATAAGAGCAAGGAAGATCGTTCCGATCAGTGAGTCTTTTAGTTCTCAAGCATAGGATTACGCCCTTTGAAGTAGCATGGCGATTAAATGTAGCAATCGCAGTTAGTTTAGGGGTGTGTCTGGAGGCGACAGATTGCTACATCGACGCCAGTGTTCGTGCAGTCTATAGACGTTCCCACGACTAACAGAGGTCTTGCGAGCGTCTAGGATGGCAACACTGCGTTCATTTACATTCGGCGTGGACGAGACACGCAACCTCGTCCACAGCTGCCATCTGTCTTCCTTCCTCTGACCAATAAACATTCTTCGTTTCGAAACAAATTGTGTTTACTGTAAACACGTCTTCTTTACGACGTGAAGAGGAATTGTATTCTTTGTCCAACAATCCATGATATATAAAATTACCTTGGAGAGGCACGAAGCTATTAGAAACACGTCGAATGAATGAAGAGGTCTTTAGCGCTGGTGAGGGGATACATGATGTGAGTATGGAGTGATGCCGGAACTAGGTGGCGAGGGAAGCGGAGGATCCCCGAGAAACCCGCCTATCAGCGGCGTCTTTCGGCTCGATTCCTACATGCGAAAATCCAGGAACTAACCCCGCCGGGAATCGAACGCGGATCTCCTTGGCGGGAGGGGAATTCTCTTGTCACCATACCAACGGTGCCCCCCTTGAAACCCCTATAGTTTCTTTTAAATTAACTGTCCCCATATTAATTGTGAATGCCACCACCACGAGGCAGCACCAAAATGAGCTTATTTTATTCCTTGGTTTTCTCTGGAATGAGTGAATAGATTTGCAATGTGAAAACAGTCAGTTGTGTTTAGTAATAATCTCTAATAATTATTTAATAATAGAGTTTAATAATTATGTATTAAAACACACAACAGTCCTTTTGTATTTTTTTTAAATTCGTAAATAAAGTAAATAGTCATAATTATTCAGATTTTTTTTATCAAGTACAAAGGAATCTCACTGTTTTAAATATTTCAGGATATGGCCCCTAATACCTCATTTCAGTGTAAATCATATCATTTAAGTAAAAGGCTTGAACTTAGTTATTACCATGTTCCCGTAACTTGCAAATTTTGACTATGAGAGGTAAAAAATCTTTACAAGTGGAAAATGTGGTTACAAGTAACGTCTATAAAGCGATCACTATGCCGTGCAGATGTAAAATTATTAATTTTGGCCACGTGATCGCCCTACGCAATTAGTATTCTATTTAAAACCAAATAGATTCACACGAGCTTGAAGAATGTTCATAGATACACAACTAGCCCCGACTAAATAGCTGATACCATAACATTACTAAAGTTTCAGAATGGTTCATACTGGCAACCGTATAGCATATATTTGTGTGCGTAACGTTTGAAAACCAGGAGTGTGGGCGAGTTCTGCAAGTTGGCTGGTAAACTGTCCCATATTCGGCAACAGAAACGGTAAATGACCATGAGGAGGTATTTGATTTGTTGGTAGGAATGGATAATGCTCGACACTGCAAGGTAGAAAATAGGAACTGATTAAGTAAGCATAGAGTTGGAATGGTCAGCTAATTGGATGATCTTGATCGCGTGCTGAAATGGTGATTATTCTCTAAAATGTTCCAATGTGGATATCAACATATTAGGGGCACCATCTAAAAAACAAATAGCATTTATAGGCAGGGTTAGGCTGTTGAGTAAACATTTGCATTGAGGTGAAATAAGTTAGATTTTTGTAAATATTAGTTTACATGTTCTTGTGGTTAATACCTTACACTAAACGAACCCAGACATTTTGTTTGCAGTGTAATTTTGCTGGTAAGATCTCGTTACAGTCTACATACACCACACCACAGTAATCGAGTTAGAGAGACGAAGGCTTTAATTTTGATTAGTGAAAGTTTATAGAAAGTAATTCGAAACTACGTTCTCAACTTGTCGTTATTTTACATATAATAGTTATAAATTTAATATTTCAAGAAATTAAATTAATTTTTTTAAGTAATTAAATATCTTACTTTAAGAAATGAAATTTCTTACTCCTATATTCACTTTATGGACAAACTGGACGTAAGCCTGTGCCTTAAAAGTCTTTTAACATACCGAAGAAAAATATATTGTTGAATTGTCATTTGTCGGAATATCAGTAGTAAGAAGCACCGAGCAAAGTAGTGCAGATGTCAACGACAGCCAACACCCAGAACGTACCTTTCATTCAACTAACCCGATTTATGTATTTTGTTGTTTTTGAAACATCAATGCAGGAAAATGTCAGCATGGTTACTAAATATAAGATTGATTTAATACCCATTCCCTTGTACTGTGTGGTTTTACGTCTCCTTGTCTTATGACCTTGCTAACGATGAAATATATAAAATGAAATAAAATAATCTGGAGTTGTGCGAATACCTGTCTGTAGATTTTTGTGTGAATCACAGTTTCAGTTTAAGACAACTCTGCACTTATAAATTCTTAGTTTTATAATATTTTAGCAAACAGTTATACATTACATTAATAGTAATTTCCTAGAAACAAAATTATTTTCGGTTCCATATACGAATGAGCGCATGTAGGGAGATGACTTTTTTCGCTACTTACCTAAAGTAAAAAAAATATATAAACTATAAGAATGAAATATTTTACAGTGGACGTAAATGTATTAATCTACTGAATGACACTTTTGTAATTTCACGTAAAAATTGCCTGTATTTAAAAAAATTCTTTTTTCTTATGAGTACTTCTACTTTTAAAAAAATATTT
Source organism: Medauroidea extradentata (assembly GCA_003012365.1). Lineage (NCBI taxonomy): Eukaryota > Metazoa > Arthropoda > Insecta > Phasmatodea > Phasmatidae > Medauroidea > Medauroidea extradentata. Next base: position 73,001 of record PNEQ01113356.1, read on the forward strand.
TTTTACGTGATTTAACAAATGTGTTATTCTGTAGATTAATACGTTTACTTCCACTCCAAATTATTTCAGCTATATCGTTTGAATAATTTTAATTTGAGTAAGTAGTGAAAATAGTCAAATATTTACTTTGACACGAACAGTGTTCGGTACAATTATATATCATCAAAATGAATACGCAGTCTCCTGGGATGCAGGGAATTTAATTCTTTAAAGAGTATTTGTACGATCTCCTGTGCAATGCCCACAGGAAAATGCATAGGAAAATGTAGTAAGCGACAAACTTTTTATGATTGGAGATAGGTTGGGAAGGGGAGGGAAAAAAAAGTGGCGCAGAGAAAATTTTTACCAGCAGACGAAATAAATGGAAAACTCTTAACGTAATTTTTACGCCGCACTCGAAGAGTTCGGCGATACGGAGTTATTTATGCGCCAGGTAGAATACAGAACATTTCAGCCGCCGCCGCGCGCTCTTTGTAATCAGCATGGTCCACAGATCAGATTCCAGATTCTCCTGACTCACTCTAGTCACCCTAGGCGTATTGTTGTCAGTGAGGGCGAGCGGAAGGCACACTTCACAAAACGTCGATCAAGTTACAAATTGTCCTGTCTCAGCCGCGTATAGAATAGCATTGTGAGTGGCTTAGTGGCCTTGCCTTGCTTGCCTATGTTCAAAACTTAGGTCCGGTACCAAATTGTACATATAGCACGGCTGCGGGCTTTCATTGTTTAAATTAACGCTTGACAGAACACGAAAAGCTATTTGGTTGCAAAACTGCAGAACTGTTACTAAAAGTGAGTATTTCGAAACGCAGTACATTCTACAATTTTTTTTTGTATTTTATTTTTTTCCGTAAACATCAATTTAGTGTTGCCATTAATTTGAAAAAGTTAACGTTTGATATTACAAGTCGCGTATGGCCTATGTACAATGTTGATGAAACAGGGGCACACAAATTCAAATTCTCAAAGGGGAACAAACGCAATAATTGCTGTTCTAGTTTTCATCTTTAAGGAGGTGCAATGGTCACCATATAAATAGTGCAAGATGCATCTTGAATAATAAAAGTTTTGCATTCATAAACTAACTTTAAGTTATATAACATATTTTACTAAAATAAAGAACATTTAAAATTGTTGCATGGTGAAAGGTAGATTGTTTAAGGATTGTCCCTGTTCCAAGGATTCTTTAAGGGAGTAAGGGGGGGGGGGGAAATTAATCTCCCCTCTTTTGTTGTTGCGTCCCTGTTGTGAAATGATTGTTTAACTAAATTATTTAAAGTACAATATGGCATACAAATGAGTATGTTACCTGAAAAAACATAACCATGACTTAATGAATCTAATTTAACACTGCAAAGTATTTTACATAAGGAACAGAGAATTCTTACTGCATAGTGATGGAACATTTGTAAAAAAAATTGTACATTTAGTATAAGTATCTGTTCCAGACTGCTGCAATTTAAAACCAAATATTGTTAAACACTTTCATTTACTGTCAGGTCATATGCAGTGGCAGAAGTTGGTAGAACTGCACAGAAACGAAGCATGTTACATAGCACATCATCTGCAAACTTAAGAAAAATGTAAATATTTTATCTGTTTTAAAAATGCAGAATGTTCGTATTAAAAGGCATGCAGGTAACAAGAAAACACGCAAATAAATTAGAATCGACCGTTACAGAAAATATTAAGTAAAAAATTTCCTTCATCAACTTTTTCAACATGAATTTCGCGTTCATTTCAATCAATTTTACTATCAGTATGTAACATTATCGTTGGTAAAAATCTATAAAAACAAAAATAAAGATAGATTTAGAAGAAATGTTATTATAAGCTTGGGTTTTTTAATGTACGGTATTTTGAAACATAATATTTTTGTCAATGTAAAATTCAACACTGCACGATTAAATTATTAAATTCGTTCGAGTGTATGCACATACATGTTACTAAAAATCGTCAGAAGTTCTCAATATGATAACGTAAAAAAATTTCGTGAAACATTGGATATGAACTTGGATTTTACTGTAATGTGTAACATATAAAATAAAATTAAACATTCTACAGTAAAAAAAAAGTAATCGTTTACATAACTCTGTATATTACATCAAGAAGTTTTGGGAAAACATTACTTACGTCCTAATTTTAAAAAGTAATAGCACTCTCATATGTATAGTAGTTTTTCCTGTCCTGTGTTTCAGTAATTAAAAAAAAATTGCATCATTTACGGATGTTTTTCTGTTTTTAAGTAAAAAATTGAATATAAAGTACAGAACTATCGTAAATAAAAGTAAGCTTGCAAAGAACAATTTTCATCTGTATGACCTTGTATCTGTATCAAGTAATTATTATAAACACCTGACATTATTTGTGTGTGATTGGCATATAATATGTAAAGAAACTTAGATGTATCGTAGCAATGTAGCTAATTTAATTTCATAATGTAGAACAAAATGTATTATTATCACTAATACTGCATATATAAAACACAAAATCGCAAAAAGTAAAAAATTAATTTTATTTGTTGAGTTGACATAAGAAGCATACTAGCCCTGTTTTACAGTTTTTGACACTGTGACACATTGTACAGTTGTAAATGGCAATTTACCATGTTATGTCCAACTGTTGTCTTAGTTTTAGTTTGTAAGTGTACGGAACATCGACTAGCTGTCCGTTAAAAAATTTAATATGTTGACATAATATAACAGATATTGCTACTGTTTGAAATGCCAATTTAAAATAAATTTATTTTCTGTGCTGTTGATTTCATGTAGCGCATTTAAATTAAACGTGACACAAGTATGCATATAATCAAGTCAAAAAAAAAGCTGACGTCTGATTTCGACCTCAGGTTACCATGTTATGCATACAGCAAAAAACACGTCACGAATTTTATTTCAGTGTAAATTCATACACTAAAATCTGTGTGAAAAGATATTCCGTTTTGTAGTTAATTTTAATTACTTTTATTGTTTAAGATGCAGAACAAATAGAAAACATGATGTACAACTCATGAGTCATAACATACTTTAAGTAATCAATCTGCCACAAAAAGCACACGAATCAGATGCGGATCCAGCTGTAGGTTTGTTTTGGAGAAGGGTGGGGGTTTTCCTTTAAAAAAAAATAGCTACGCCCACATCACGAGTGAAATAAGGGGGGGGGGGGGTTCAGGGCTTCTCCACCGCAAAAATTTGTTTTTATAAGAAGCAAGATTACGCTATTTAAGGCGTTTATTAAACAAAAAAATTGAATATATAACTTTAAAAACGTGTAATATTTTAAGTATTAACTATGCACGAAAGTTCAAAAGGGGGGCAGGCCTCCTGCCCCTCCTGGATCCCCCCTAACACAAATTCTAAACATATATTTTTAATTTATGGTCTTATGTTCACATAATATAGAATCAATATTACAATTATCGCTTTTGTGTGGAAGTAGCGAAGGTGAACATATAGTCGGATCACTGACGTAGATCGCGCGCGTCTGAAATGTTATTCTCCCACCTGCCGCCAAAATAACTGGGTGTCGCGAACCTATTCGAATGGTGCTGAAAAATTAAATTTAGAGTATTTCTTTCTTTCCTCCGCTGGTAATCCCCATCCCCTTCTGTCAGTATTCGTAAGACAATTTTAATGTTACAAAAATTGATTAAGTTTTTCGTTTATGATTTGATTACGGAGTTGTTCTAAAAAGCGTGTCGGAATCTAACGCAAATACGGGTGTATTGTGTAATAAACATATTAATTTACAAAAGCATTTAACGTAATATAAATTATTTAATTAAGACGAATTCTGCAACCAGTGATACAAGGATCCATATTAATTACACGAGAAATTTTACAGCTCAGTTAAAAGGAAAATTAAATGCACAATTAGAAGGAGAGCACTGTAGAAAATCATAATGGTGACTATGTACATATAGAGTTCTAAGCATCCTTAAAAATAGACACAAGAAGTGTTATTTCAACAACAAAATGTGTAAATACAGCAGGAACAGGGAATATCAGTGTGTGCCTAACCCATACTTCCGTTCAAAGTAACAAAAATTGCCCCCGAGGTCTTCCACATACAAGCACGAAATTGTCGTCACTATCTAATACCGAGTAAATAAAACTCAAAATATAAATTCAATTGATTATTTTGTTGGTGTGTACGTGTAAGTATAGAATGGCGACATTTCCCAACTCGAAGTTGTTGCTTAATTAATCCTAGGGATACCATCAGTTTGATAGTCATTTGTATTGATTTCTCCTTTCGTACTGACTTCAGACACTTGTCTCATGTGTCAACACAACGACGGCAGCAAGCAGAATTCTCGGAAGAGGAAATAAGCTTCCTGTACCCCCTGGGATGGGGATGACAACCTTTCTCCAAGGAGAGTCCTCTGTCGCTATTTTAGTTCAATAAGGTACTATGTCTAACTGCAACAGAGTCGTCCCACATGCTAGAACGTTCCAAATAACAGCTAAGCAGAATGGCCTCTTAACACAGGTCAAAGCAGACCCATCTTGTCTTCCAGCCATTGTATCAAGTAGTGTGTAGCTGTCTCTAGTGACCTTAACAAGCGAGGTGGCATAACAATGAAACGATGCGCGCGTATTCGGGAGGACCCTGTTTTGATCTCCAGCTCTGGCCTTCATGATTTTGGTTTCCCATGGTTTCCTGTATCCACTACTGGCAATGGTTTAGAGCACACCTGTTGCATCTCCATCCAAATCATGGGATTAATAATTATTAAAATAAAGTTTTAACTTGGTAGCAAATATAACGTGTTCATAATGTAGTTACAGATGAAACCACGAAAAAAAATAATACATATAGTATATTCTGTAACGGTTAGTTGTGACGACAATATGAAATATTCTTTTACAATTTCTCAAAATGGACATACGATATGTGTGATTTAAGCCGTCGAAATGTTTTTATCGTTCATTAACAAAGGTAAAAGCGGAGTGACCTTACAAAGCGAGGTGGCACAACGATAAAACGATGTACGCACAGTCAGGAGGATGCTGGTTTAATACCCGGCTCTTGCCGCCTTTGTTTAGGTTTTCCATGTTTTCCCGAAGTCACTCCAAGCGAACGCTGGTATGGTTTATCAACATAGATAAATGTGGACTCCTCTCGCAGCCCTATTTTTGTACCAAGTAGGGTGTTGTTTTCTCTAGTTATCTTACCAAGTGCGGTACTGTTCCGGTAACACGTACCCGTAATCGTTACGACCCTTTTTTGATCCCTAGCTCTGACCTTCCTGATTTCGGTTTTCCATTGTTTCTTGGAATCACTCCAGGCGATTGTTTGTGCGGTTGCTAAAGAACGGTAAAATATGATAATCTTTGAAGCCCTGTCATTGCACCAAGTAGTGTGTATCAATTGCACGTTACCCTACCAAGCGATATGTACGTGTATTTGGGAGGACCCTGGTTCGACTCCCGGCCTATGGCCTTCCTGACTTCCATGGTTTCCCGAAATCCTTACAGGCGAATGCTCATGTGGTTTCTTAACAAAGAAAGAGGACTCCTCTCGTTGCCCTGTCATTGCCCAGTAGGGTGTAGCTATCTCTGGTATGCTTACCAAGCGAGGTGGCGTAGTAATAACTCGTTGTACTTGAATTCGGCAGGCCCATTGTTTGATTCCTTCCTCTTGACCACCTGATTTAGGGCCTGTATCACCACCTCCTGATAAAACTGGCTGAGCACTATCTGCTGGATAGGCTATCAGCTACTGATAGTCAGCTATTGTGTATTACGACCTCTGGATGGAAACAGGATAGCTATCAGTTAGATATTCGGAGGTACTTGGTTAATTTTTCCGTAAGTTGGTAGTAAAAATGTAGCTAACAGTATACTTTTTAGTTGAAATTTGTTTCGTTGAGTTGTTGTAGTTTAAGTTTTCACGAATATTACAAATGTCCACTCTTTCTCATGTTTAACATCATCAATAAGTGAATTATTGATCAAAAAGTATGTATCAAATATAATAATACACCCTGATGAATTTAATTTAATTCGCGCATGCAACACAATAAATTCTGGTTAAAATAAAGCCGATAAGACGACTTTTGCAGTTGTATAGGCGTAACAAATTACAAATATTTACAAAACATTTGATTAAATTCCCGAATATAAAATAGACACGTAGCTATATCACTTTAATGAATAGCAAACTCTTTGTAAGCAGCATGGCGATACTTTTTTCCATTTCTTTAAAATATTTTTTTACTACCCAAAGAATTATTTTAACGTCACAAAGTTAGAAGCAGTTATAAAAAGTATTAATAATCGGTTCAAAAACAAAATAAATCATAACCACTATTTAAGTTTAAATATCTACAAAATTACTAATAATCTCATAATTTATATAACGTTTTCTGCAATTACCAAAATACGTCTCCATTTTGTGAGTTTGAATCCTAACCTCAACTTCATGGTTAACAAGCATATATGACGCCATCTTTGTTCCACTTACAAATTTAACTTCTGGATTAGTACCTATCTGCCGGTCCTAGTATCTGATAACTTATTCAGTGGATATTCTCTCGGATAAGTGATGACAGAGGGTCGTAATACACTTTTCTGGACTATCTTCTGGATATATTTTATCCAGAACTTTATACGGAGGTGGTAACACAGGTCCTTAGGTTTTTCATGGTTTCTGGAAATCACTCCAGGCGAATGCTGGTATGGTTCCTTAACAAAGCGCTGGGTGAGAATTACAAGGTTGCAAGTGCCAGAATTCACAGAATTGAAATATTAGTACTACTGTACGTAGTTCCATGTGATAATATGAACATTCCGACTGTCTTGTTTATTCCTGATTAGTTAGTTCTGAATTAATTAACCAGCCAGGATGTACAGACTGTTAGAAAGAACATACTAAAAGTAATATTTCATTTTCGTAAATTTTGACGCTTAGAACCTTGTAATTCTCACCCAACGAAAGGTACAAGTGACCTCCTTTGGTCGTCTTGCCGTTAACCAAGTAGTTATCTCTAGTGACCTTACCAAGTGTGGAAGAATAATGTTTAAACGTTGTTTGTGTATTCGGGATGTTCCAGGTTTGATCCCCAGCTTTTGCCTTTTTCTTAATTTCGATTTTCCGTGTTTATTGAAGCCACTCTTGGCGAATGCTGGTATGGTTTCTTAACATAGGTAAAGTGGACTCTTTTCGCTGCACTGTTATTGTACCAAGTAGGGTTTAGCCGCCTCTAGTTTCCTTACCAAGCGACGTGGCATCACTGTAACACATTGTGCGCGTATTCGGGAGGACCCTTGTTTGATACTCGTCTCTGGCTTTCTTGATTTCGTTTTTCCATAATTTTCCGTAATCGATTTAGTCAAATGCTTGGATTGTTCATTAATAAAGTCTGTAGCCGACACCTCCGAGCCCTGTTATTGTTACAATTTGGTTTTTCGCCGTCCCTAATGACCGCACTGAGCGAAGTTGTAAACTGTATTACACTGGACTTGCGTTCGGTAGGACCCGGGCTCGATCTTCGGCTCCGACCATCCTTGTTTTGGTTCTCCGTGGTTTCCTGAAATGGTTTCATGCAAATCCTGTTTTTTTTAAACAAAGGCCATTACAGACTTCTTTTATAGCCCTGTCATTGTACCAAGTTGGGTGCCGCCATCTATAAAGAAATAATCGAACGAATTTGCACTAGGTAACATATTAGACTCGCACTCGAGGGGAGGAATTGAGTTTGATATTCGGGTCTGGACATCCTGATTTCGGTTTTGATTGGTTTACCTAAATAACTCCAGACGGTTCCTTAACAAATGACGACACTTCCTCCAACCCTGGTAATGTATCGAGTTGCTTGTCGCCTATCCATAACGACCTCACTAGTGATATGGCATAATGGTAGGACTTTTGACCAGCATTCGGGAGGACCTGGTTTCGATCCTTCTCTCTGGCCATCCTAATTTTGGTTTTTCATGGCTGCTCAAAATAATTCCAGGTGAATTATGGATTGTTCATTAACAAAGTCAATTGCAATGATTGCATTTGTACCTCATCGATTGTACATAGTTGGATGTTTCCGACTCTAGTGATCTTACCAAGTGAAGCGTCGTAATGGTTCCTTTCTCGCAAATGGTTTGACACAGATTTAAACTGCGTGTCTGGCCATCCTGATTTTGGATTCCACTGGTTTCACGAAATCACTCCGGCAAAATGCTTGAATGGTTTCTTAACAAATGCCATGGCTGACTTCTTTGCCAGTTCCTGTCATTGTACCTCGTTATATGTCGCCGCCTCTAATGATTTTGCTGACAATTAGATGTAAAGCCCACTTACTTTATCAGAGAATGAAATAGTGACCTGTTGGATGACTATTTTCCTTGGCTAACTTTATTTTCATCGTAGAAACTTCGTAGTGGTAGAATTAGTCAGAATATTTTATATGGCCACTGTCGACAGCTCTGTCAGCCATGTAATTGTACAAAGATAGTTGTCGCAGTCTCTAAAGACCTCACTGAGCGAGGAAGCGTAAAGGTAAATCGTTGGACCTAGGTTTGACAACAAGCTTCGGTTATCCTGCTTTTCGATTTACACTGTTTCTCAGAATCGCTCCAGGCAAATGCTGGGTTGGTTGGTTCTGTAACAAAGACCAAGGTCGAATCCTCTCCCAGACATGTCATTGTACGATGTTTGGTGTTGCCGTCTTTAATGATTTGACCGAGCGAGGTAGCGTAATGTTAACACGCTGGACTTGAATTATGGAGAACCCGGGTTTGATCCGCGGCTTGATCCCTGACTTTGACCATCATGATTTCGGTTTTCCATGGTTTCGCGAAATCACTCTCGGCGAATGCTGGGATGATTCCTTAACAAAGGCAACGGCAGACTCCTCTCCTAGCCTTGTCATTGTATCATGTTTGGTGTTGCCATCTCTAATGATTCCACCTAGCGAAGTGGCGTATCGGTAACCAGTTGGACTCGCATGTGGGTGGACCTGGGCTCGATCTCTGGCTCCGGCTATCCTGATTTGGGTTTTCCGTAGTTTCCCGAAATCGCTCCAGGTGATTGCTAGGATGGTTCTTTAACAATAACCGCGACAGTCTCTTTTCCCAGCTTCTGTCGTTATGTAAGGATTGAATGTCGTCGTCTCTAATGACCTCGCTGTCGACGAGACTTAATGCCTACTTGTCTTCTCTGTGAACGAAACAGCGCCCTTCTGAGTCACAGACTATTCCTTTGATTCGTCTAGGCCTTTTTGCTTTGTAGAACCAGTTCCCGAAAAGTTGCATGTTCTGTTATCGATCGGAGCCTACTGTTATCGACCGGAGCCTACTGTTATCGTCTGTGTTACATTCGCGGTTTCGTCTTGTCTAAAACGATTTCTCTCGTTGTGATCGATTTTGTTGTCTGTGTTTCATTGTCCATCATTGTCATTTTCATGCACCTTGTTTGTTCCGTACATACTTTTTTTTTCATTATAAACCGAATTAATTACTATTTTGGTGTTATTTGTATGTTTGTTGACTACAGCCATTTCTGACTAACTTGGTTTGTTTCTTCGTTTTATGTTGGTAATTTTCGTGGGCTTAGTCCTTTTATGTAACTGTGGGTTTTCCGCAACTCAGCAACAGTTGCGAGCAACAACATATCCAAAAAATTACAAAGCCTTACCTGCGAAGCTGTGAAAACCGCGCTTTGGGGGTTGCCTGTCTGCATTCCTTTTTAAAGTAATTTTCTTACCTCCACTACATCATGTGAAACACGTGGAATATTTCGAACAAGAATCTAACTAAGAATACTGTATTTATTGGGTCTTCTTTGTACACAACTAGTCATTTTGTACATATTTTTTAGCGCAATTGTTTGCAGAAATTCAGAGCACATGCTCGTGCAGGAAGGACGTGTAGTCGCCGGAGAAACCACTGACATTGTGCTGCTGCAGATGCAGTAGTGTCATCATTTTTAATGCGGCCAGAGACGATCCCAAGCCCATTTATAAAACGCAGAGGGAAAGTGGAAACTTTGTGTTTTTCAATTAATTATTTTGTAGTCTTCTACCTGATATTGTTCATAAGCTTCAGCCTACATTCGAATGAAATGAATAGTGCATAGATTAGCTGAGTTTTATTTTAGAAATAGGTTACAGATATAGATGTACTATCATTGAAAAGTTTATGTATTGTTTGTGAACAGCAAAAACAATTTTTTTTTTAGTTCGTGGTTAAAAAATAATAATTTTTAAAAATATCATGTGAATTATTATTTTAAAAATTGAGTACTGAACTAGATGGGTTTTGTAAGTAGAGCCAACAGTGCCTCTTATAATACAGAAATAACCATAAAGTTTGTTTAAATTTAAGAAAGTTTTTGATTTACTATTAAAACAAAAGAAAATAATAATATACGTACATACATTTTCTTACTACAGCAGTTTTTAAATTTGAGTAGGTAAATGTTTTGCGAAGAAACATTACTCAGTACCATATTCGTTATTAAATTATATCGATACTATTAAACCGTTTTGTTAAGATAAAATACATAACTCTGTGCCTCAGAGGCACACGACACTATGTCCACTTTTACTCAAAATCCCACTTTTCAACATAATCATCAACACAGTTTTAAGTACTTTATAGTGGAATACAACACAAAGCTCGAGTTGTGTCAAAAACCACATTTTTGGGTGTTAACAACTGAATTCACTAGCAAATCACACACTTCAAACTGCTCACCTGAAATATGATTGTGACATATTGTCTTATGCCTCCGAGGTAAAGCATTGTACATGTACGTACATTGATAAACATAGCTTCTGATATATAATAATAATATGTAACACTTATTTAAGAAGTTTTCTGCTCACATTTCATTTACTTAAGAAGACATTTAACCTATTAAGTACAAGTTTATATTGTGCAGACTGTATGAAATATCTCGTAATGGTAGGAAAATCGGAGTGTTTGATTCGATGAAGTTCACGTTAGTAGTGAGATGGTAAGGGAAAGAATATGGCGAATGAGGCGAGGTGGTAACAACTATGCTAAAACTTGTACATCAATTTTAAATCACGAAAGAAATTGGTAATTTTCAAAGAATTTTTTTTTTTGGAGTTTGTAAAGATTTATTAATAGTTTGAAAATTTTTTTGAAATTTTCATTTACTATTTCTGGTGTTTTTAATGTTTTTCTAAAGAATTTTAGAAATTTTCCAAACCTGTTTGATATTTCGAAAGATTTTAGGATTTAAAAAAAAATTAAGGTTCCGGTGACTGTTTTAATTTTCCACATGATTTTTGTGATTTTCGAAGATTTTTCCAGAATGTTATTGTAATTTTTAAGGATTTAGTTTATTTTCAAAAATTTCAGGGATTTCCTGACTTTATTGTTGATTTGAGATTTTAAAAGATTTTGTGGATATAGAAATGTTTATTTAGATTTCCTGGCAATAATTTTTTGAGATCTTCTGTAATTTTCTTGCGGTTTTCAAATGTTCTCTTTAATTGTCAAAAATATTTTTAGATTTAAGTAAGTTATGAATTATTTTTGGAGGTTTTGGAAATTAAAAATTTATCGTAATTTTAGTAGATCTATGAGGAACCCAAATATTCAGAATACTTAAAAATATTTTGTTGATTTTTGATAGGTGTTTGGTAATGTACAAGTACTCTATGTAATATGAGTCTTTTAACAGATTTTCGGTTATTTTGGAAGAAAAATTTTTGCGATTTCATTAGTTTTGGAAAGTTTTTATACCGTAGGTATGCTTCCAAGATTTTTACCAGGTTTCGGTTTGTTTCTGATATTCTTGATGATAAAGTTTATATGCTTATAAATTATTCAGTAAACTTCAAAGTGTTTTAACAGTTTACTGTCTATTTTAATAATTTTGAAAATGTTTCAAAAGTTTAAAAGAGGGGGGGGGGGGATATGAGTGAACATAATCTCCAATAACCTACGTTATTTTCACGTTTACTATCAAATGACGCTATTTATGATATTCGTAAATAAATAACTGACGAATTACACACATTATTCGTCAAGGCTGTAAAGTTCTCATTGAGTTTGTTGAAGAGAGTGCCTTTAAATGAGCGATAGCCAGTTGTGATATAAAACATTCAGTGTTATACGCAGACTACACAGTCTGTCAGTGAACTTTTCCTGCGACTTTCTAGTTTCTCTATTAACTAAGTACTTTAACTCCTTAGGTTACGTGTAAGTTAAGATAATCTGTAACTATCAACTATTTTTTACATTTTAATGAAACGCAATGCAGTAATTATTGCATAATTCAGACAGACATACAAACTAAATAAGTTAAATAGAATATTGTAATAAAACACTTTCTGTGACGAAATATGGTATTGCACAACTATCTAACTCTTTATAATTTGCATATATTTACAGATGGAACATAAAAAACAGCAGAACATTTATGATGATAAAAACTAAGAATAAAAATTTACCAAACAGTATGTCTACTGTGTTAAACATGACCTGAACAATATATATATATATTCATAAACTAACAGAGAAGATTATGAAATGAATAACGTAATCCTAATTTGTTGAAAACTGCATTAGTTTTATTGAAGACCTAATTCTAAAGTGATGTTTAAGCTGACAACAAAACAATAGATTGCTGAATATAAAATGTCAGAGATGAGATTGGAAAAAAAATTTTCCCGTGCTTAACATAATGCTGGTTTAAATACTTGACTTTTTATGACTTTCGTAACCATTACGGAATTTGTGAAATTTTTTTACTTCAGTTGATTTTGTGACCCAGTAGGTACCCAGCAAAAGTATTCTTGCATTCTTTGTTACCTACACAAAATGTATTCGAAGTAAAATTTTTACAAAAACCTATTTTTGCTATTAACTACTTCCGGATAAAATTTAAGTTATGCAGATGCCATCATAGGGTGATGCGCACGGAATACTACAGACAACATCCTATATATCATAGACTTTATGGTTCCTTTCTACAATACAGCGATCACTTTCATCACAACAGTACCAGATACATAGACAACTCAACTGCCAGATGTTCAAAGATTTTTTGTACAGAGTTTTTGAAGTTATTCATTAAATTACCTAGTAATTAATCCTAATTTTATCAAGTTTTTCTTGAAATTTTCTTGACTTTTCCACAATTTTTATAATTTCGAATGTTTTTTAGTAATATTTTTTTTGTTTTAAAAATATTTATGCAATATTTAACGATTTTTAGAGGATATACAAAGATTTTTTGAGATTTTGTATGATTTAATGGTGATTATCTGGGAATTTCATGAAATGTGTAAAAAATTTCTTAGTATTACCTTGCATTATCGTGGGATCGCAAACATATCTTGTGATTTTCCGAGCATTCTCAAAATTTTAAAATATTTTTTAAAATTTTCAGAAATTTTGTAATTTGCAACTAATATTTTTAGAAATTTATAAACACGTTAAAACATTTTTTGAGATTTTTTAGGATTGTATTGTGATTAACTGGGATCTATTAGAATTTTCTGGAATAAAAAAATAAATTTTGTGTTTTTGAAAGACATTTTGGGATTCCGAAGAATTCTTCTGGTGGAATATTCAAAGATATTTAGAAGATTTTTAAATATTTTTTCTGGATTTTTCAAAGATTTTTCTGGGGATTTCAGTGATTTTTTGGGGAATTTTTAAAGATCTTCGTTGATTTTGAAAGTTTTTCATTTAAATAAATTAGCTGCAGCGTACTGAAAGGGAACTCTTTTAGCTCACCAAGTATAAAACACTTATCACTCTCAATAAAATTAGGATGTAGAGAGCATTAGTATTTAAGTAAAGTGACGCACGCTACTAAACTTTCCTCTTTAATAGCCTGCATAAAATAAGTTTTATGAGCGGATATAAAATAGGGGCCGTAAGTGTAACGTAATAGTACATACACCGCTTTAGTTTACATAGGCGTGTGTGCAAAATCATAATTTTATTGTATATACCAACATTCAATTTGGAATGAAATTCCTCGAATTTTGGTAATTTGTTAATAGCTAATTTTTCTATTTTATCTGCAAATTCGAATGCCTACACACTCATTCACGATAGGCAACACAGTATTTTCTTCGTCGCATCTTTAAAAAACATTTTTGAAATTTGTCAAATGGCAAGTTTTAACTTGTGTTATTTGTTTTGCTCTACTATAGAAGCTGTGTATGTAAGCAGCACAATCGTTAATTACTTCAAAAATCGGATTTATTAACTCTCTTTATATTGCAATGTAGACAATGTGCAAATTCTTGATTGCTTTTCGTAATGAAGTTGGTATTATTTGAAAGAATATATGAATCTCAGTTCAATATATTGTAATATTATTGTTAGATTTTAAATTAATTATTTTACATTTGAAACTTTTCTCACTATCATTGAAGTTATATTTATATTCGCATTTTTGAGTAAACACTATTTTACTACTTTATCACATACTTTAATAATACTTTTTATATTAATATACAATATTTACTAACACTTGAAGTAATTACGTACATAAATTTATTTTCATTTTTAGTTCCTCAATGAATTTGATCTACTATTTGTATTTTTATCGAAAGATTTTAAGTAATTAGAAATTATAGGTACAAAATTAGGTAATATACATTTAGTCAACGCAAGGTGAAAAAAATGCCATTTTATATTATCCACAAAATTTATCGTAGTTCCCGTTTTTCTCTACATATTTGAAATTGTTGAAGCATATGTCGCATTTTTTAGTATTTGCATATTTTTCCATAGATGCAATATTGCATTCCTTTCCTTCTCGTTTTTTCTCACCTATTATAATTGCCTTTGTATAATATTTGTAAATTACTAAAAATACCATTCGTTAACCCATCGCGAGTTTCAATGGAATATATTTTTTTCCGAAACTATTGTACATTCCGTAACTATTAGCATGGTGCTCATAGATTAATTCACATTGCTTTTTCTTTATCCCGCAACGTTTCATTAAGATTCGAATTCAACTGTTGTTACAAATGAATAAAATATTTCTGCTCTAAATGTTTTATATTTTAGTATAATATTTTCGGTAGTTGGAAGAAAACAATTTAAGAACAGTATCAAGACTTCATTTCTATGGTGTATGTTACAGGTTAAGAAGCCAGACAAATATTAAATAGCAACAAATGTGTTTTAACTCCTCCTTTATACATAAAATGACGCAATGTATTCTGTTTTCCTTAGTATTGAAAGATTTACTTTGATGAATTACTTCGATTTAATTAAATCTGATGTGCTCCTACTTCTTTGTCTTCAAAATGGCTCCCTCCCTCTCTCTCTCTCTCGCTATATATATATATATATATATATATATATATATACATATATATTGATTGATTTATTTATAGTAACACTAAAGTAATATTCAAGTCGTTTTATGTCATATTTAGCTATTTCAAAAGGGAATCAAATTTGCATTCTTATAAATGTTTCATCAGATAATATACTATCTATTCATTTTTTATATTTTGTCTGTCTTTGTGAATCTTTTATGAAATCTTTCAATTACAAAAATATAAAATTAAATATTGCCTACATAAATCTGCAGATCTTATGAGTCCTTTTAATTTAAGTAATATTTGCTATCAAACCAACATGTATATTTAAGCTCGTGGATATCTTACTCCATTTATTTGATAAATTAAGAGGTAGATAAATTATTTGTTAGAAATATTTTTAAGATTATTTTTAATCAACTTACTATTTCAGGAAAAATGTACATTCAAATTTTGTAGTTCATTTCCAAATTTGTTAATTTCAGCTAAGATACTCGCTATTGAAAATTAAAAATTAAGTAATATTTGTCTGAAAAGTTAATTTTTGCAGTAAGCCTACCACTTAATAACCAAAAAAAGACAAAAATTAAAAAACGTGAATAAAGTAAAACTCACAAAACTAAAAGCAAACTATAATTATTTAAATAGCAGTTTGTTGGTGACTGGCTGACTGTCGAAGTGAGACATTAAATTCTAAAAATTTTGGCCTATTTTCAGAAAGTTAATTGTTTTGATACTAACGTACTCAATTACTACAGTAATAAAAACTCTAATAATTTATCACATCAAAGTTTTACCCAAAAATTTAAATCACCACACTTTAAATAACAGCACATTGCTCATTTCACCATCGTCAGATATTTTGCTGACAGCTGAAGCAAAATATTTCCATAACAAGTTACAATTTACGCATAACAATTCAGTAATAAATAGGCTTTTATAGCTAACTATGAAGTGTATGTTTGTTGACCTGAAAACTGCAAGTTTTGGACAGGAGGGGGGCTGGCATCCCTCATGGCTGCACCCTTGCTTGTGCACAATGTGCAGGACTGAGAGCCGTGGGCCTCAAGCAGCGACATATCTCGAGGTATCTGCAGCTGAAGGTGACGTGTTGCCATGTGACGTGTAGTTGGTCCCCAGGGAAGGTCCACGGAGCTGATGTTTGTCGGAACGTGGGTATCTGGAGCACAGCAACTTCTCACATATCACACACGCTCTCTCTCTCTCTCTCTCTCTCTCTGCTCTCTCGCGCTCGTATCGACACTGCTTGTCCATGTCCTCTCTTGGCTCACCACTCTGTATGTTCACACTCCACATTCACTTCTCATGCCGCACAGCTGTCAGAGGCAGCCAGGCTTCTATCAGAGACCTCTGCCTTCTCGCTAGGTCGTCGAGGCTCTGCATTGCGTCGCGGAATAAATATTCACACCCATTGTACGTGTATAAATGGTGTTTGTTTAACAGTTAGTGGAACGGACTCGTGAGACGTGCTGTAACGTGGTACGGAAAGTATTTTTCTTGTAGAACTATAAAAAAAATATTTCTAATGTGTTTATCTACGAAAATAAAACACACTTCAAACTGTGCCCCTATAATTTAAAAAATGTCATCCGCTTCTTAAAAACATGATTCCCAAGCTCTTCAGAAATGCTCAAAATGGCTTTTTCACGTTGCTGCAGCTGAGAAAATATCGATCGTAATCGTAAAACTAAGCCTTCGAAACCTGCATTGGACTTTACCACAAACTTTCCACAAATAAAACATCAGGATCATTACTTGAAGTCGCATTGAAAAACGGTTTCTATGAAAACAATGCACGTTAGTTTAGTCCTTCGCGCCTAGAGGCGATGATGTGTCTGACGGACGTGTTATGTTCGACTTATTGCTTTCCCCGTTTCCGTGCCTCAAACGTTAAGAGGAAGCTACCGTCCTCTAACTCTTAAGACTATAATATTTTACTGTTTGTATTTATTATCTGAAAGGGATTAAAATTCTCAATTTCGCGGCAGCTAAATACAACCAAACAATAACGGTTTCCATGATGCAGAGTCTTACAAGTCTAAATTGTGTGAATATTGGAGAATACCATGATTTGATCTATTTTTGTTTAATTCTAGAAGGCCTACATTATATTACAGAACAAATTGGGTATCGAACACGCAAATCATAAGTAAACAATAGTCACAAAGACCAACAACAATTATAAACAAGTCAATTTACTATTTGAAAATCAATAGTTAATCTTTTTTAATAAATAGTTCAACAAATCAATGTACTGGTCAGAATGAACTAACCTTCATACATTAGTTTGTGACCATACAATACGACTGACAAAATAAAACTTGAGCTTCACGAGCAGCTGGTGGTGGAATAGAATGTGTGCAGACATCCATATACAGATTAGACATTGTCAATATGCAGAATTTTCTTATTTTTTGTAGTAAACTTAACTTTATTTATTGAACATAGCTTCTTGTATACAAATGGTCGAGAATTAAATGATTTTATGATCACAGAATTTTATCACTTTTGAAATAGGAAAAACCGAGCAAGGTGGCGTAACGGCAACATGCTGAACTCGCATTTGGAAGGGCCCGGGTTCGATATACGGCTCCGGCTATTCTGATTTAGATATTTTCATAGTTTCTCGAAAACGCTCCAGGGGAATGTTATAAAGGCTATGGTAGATACATCTCCCAGTTCCTGTCATTGTACTAACTTGTGTGTCACCGTGTTGTAAAATGGTTTACACTAGGGGCTTCGGTACAGAGGAGAGTTATAGTGATGAATGAATGAGTGAATAAGAACGGTTCTACAAGTTTATATCAAGTAAAATATATGCCTATGTGACTGCTAGTTCAGAGGGGAGCGGTATTAACAGCGTGGATTATAATTAATTGACTAGAATGTATTAACTACAGGCCTAATATGAGCTCACTTTCCCACCTTGTTCATGATGCTGACGGCTGCGTGGTTGTAGTCGACTAGCGGCGAGGGCACGTCTAGGGACTCGAACCAGTGACCTCCCTGGCACGGCGGGCTGTTGGCGGCACATCTTGTCTGCTAGGTGACCATAATGAGACAGTCCCCGTTTACCTCGTTACAATCCTCTGTATTGTCGTCCAGTTGGCCTTCTTTTCACTGTGCTTGGGAAAGAGGAGGGTATTGTAACAACGGCCTACTTGCTTGTTTACGTTTAGGCCACTGTGACACTCAGAACAACCGTCTCTAACGACCTCGCTGTCGACGAGACTAAAGCCCATTTACCTTTCCATGAAACAGGGTAAGATGCACTGTGGGTAATAAACTCAATGAAGTAAGGCTTACTTCTTACTGAGTATCGCACTAAAGAAGTTTCTGAAAGATATAACAATTGATGAGTGGGCTTTGGCATATAAGAAATCGCCTTCCAGCAATATTTTAATGGTACAAAGAGAAACATATCTGAGTTATAATTTCATCATCAGTTGAATCCGTCAACTCTTGAGGAAAATTTTGTTCCTGCTAAATAAATAAATTCAAACGCCAGTCTCAGTTATAGATAAATAAGTCTCAAATATTTAAAACGTTGCGTGTACATGTGTGCGCGCGAAAATAAACAGCACGAAGTAAGATATTCGTGGCTAAGTAAATTGTACACGTCGTATTGTATGAATTTTAAGAGAATTTCTACTTTGTTAAGGGTGCTCGGTACGGTATGCTAAACAGCGAGAAACATGTGTACCGTTATTGAACATTATTGAGGGAACGAATGAAGTTAAAGTATACAATTTTCGGAAGTAGGTGTCGTAAAGTCGTATAACTGTCTAAGACATTTGACGTATATGAAAATCTTTTAACTTTGTTAAGAAAAAAATCTGGAAAATAAGCCTTTTTATAGTGATTTAGTTAATTGTAGTAGCGTAATGTGGCATGAATAACACATAAAACCATGTCTTAGACTTGTTCCTTACCATGCTGTTTAGCATGTTGCAATCTGAACATTTCTGAAATAACTATTATCCTGTAAAACAGTAATTAATACTAAATAATTTCAATTTTTTACCCGACGAAAACAGGACCTCTACTTGTGGAGATATGTTGTTTCTATCCCCAGTATCTTGAGTGAACGCGGAGCAGTTATGAGAGGACAAGAAGTGGCAACTCATGTTACCAAAACTGACAGGGATTATCTGCAGCGCCCGATCTATCAGCTAGAGCCAGATTCTCACGAAAATGCTATGAGTCCTATGGTAAAGACTAGTGGGGAGTTATTTTATTCAGTTTTGTTTTTGTTTAGGTCACGAATATTATAACCCGTAAAACGAAATTTCAATGTTCTGTTACTTTTTTTAAAAGACGATATGAAAGCCACCGATTTCGATTCCTGGGTTAGCATATTCGTATTCTACAGAAAATACTGAATAAATTGATACCTCACTCGTCTTTACCGCATGATTGAAGCCATTTAGTCACTCAGCTGATAGACTAACAAGCCTGTTCCTTTGTCTCAATTGGTTCATTACAA
>PNEQ01113357.1:0-80206 GCA_003012365.1 Medauroidea extradentata
GTTGTCGGGGCTCCGTGCGCGCGACCGTATTGCTTAAGAGCCATACCGACGAATCGACATAAGTATCGGTCCGCCCCGAGAGGACAGCAACGACGTGCTACCCGGACAAAAAGACTTGCAACTCTTTCATTATCTAGTAACATAGTATCCAGAACTTGCACACAGCAACAATAGACGACGAAACACCCGCAGAAACAGTAAATAATAAAAATATTTAAAAGAAATAAACAACACCGAACGTCGTACAGTAAAATGCTAGCCGGATGTATGTAGGCGGAAAAATGGGTAAAAACACTTTTATCGTGGAAATTTGGTTGACGGGAAAAATACGTATTATATTTTTATATTTCTAAAATGTGTTATGAAGAAAGTTTGGTACTGTTAACTAATTATTTCATTTCATTATTTCATTGAGATACACAACCAAATTAATTGAGCACGAAACTAAATGAGAATAATAAAGAAAGCCTTTGAACTGCCACCTGTATTCTTAATGTGGAGCTATTCTCGTCAGCAAGGCAACTTCACGCACTGGGCAGACGACCAGTACTGCTGTCGGCAGCAGCAGTTCGAATCAGACCAAAGTAGCAGGTTCTTTAACATGTACTGAAACTCCTAGAAAAGCAGCAATGACGCAGCTGAACCCCACAAGCCCGGATATACATATGATAATGGCCGTGCGAACATGTTTGAATCAGCCGACGAGGGCCTGATTCACGGACAGCGCAGGTTTCTCGACGACATTGACCTTCTTCGCGACGAAGGGTTCCTCGACGGCCACTGCCTTGTAGCCGTTCTTGTCCGCGGTGTACGTGGTCTTGTGTTTGGAGCCTCTGGCGTCGAGCCACGACGACACGCCTTCCACAGTCCAGTCTTCGTCCGGCGTGCCAGGGTTCTTCAAGTAGCCCTTCTCTCGCCGGGAGATGCCGTTGGGCGTGTCGTACCTGCGGCCAATCACAAGCATCATTCCGTAGCTCTCTGGTAGACTTAGAGATTAGAGAAACATAGGGATGGAAAATGTCTTTGCAAGAGCTTGTTTCGATGCTTTACTTGCATATCTGCAGTTCTACTTACGTAAGTTGGCAGTGTACCTTTGTGCAGAGACGTCTCTCATTTAACTATGCCAATCAGAACAAGGTTTTTGGAACACCACACGTCTGTGATTTGAGGATAGAACCAAAAGAAACTGAGAGTAAGGTTAATTCTACTACAAGTTAGAAAGATCAATGTTATAGTTTTGGCACAGGGAAAATTTCAGCCACTTGAGCGCTGGTATCGCTAGTGCACCAAACTGACCAATCACAGAGATTTCCTGAATTTTAAGTTACGTTAAGTTGATAATTTAAAACGCGAAATTGGTTTCTTTTCACTTTAAAACTAAATTGAATGGCTAATAAAATTTCCAAGTTTATTTAAATTTACTATTACTATGGTTTCGTATTTATTTGGTTACTTAGCGATCGAAGCGAAACTAGTGGCAGAAATTTTCCCTGTGCCAAGCTCTCTCTTAACAAAACGTATTTTCTTTCTAACCTGTAGTAGAATTAACCTTACAGAGAGTAAAAATTTTAGTAGATTTACATTTGTGCACGTAAGATGCAAAAACCTTTTCTTTCCCTAACCATACGCTACACTAGTATTCTGTTCCTAGGAACCTGAAAAAATTCCAGTTTACTTCTGGTCACAAGTTAGAATTAATACCACGGGTCCCTATTTATGCTATTTTAGTAAGTTTTATTTTTTAAATCCTGAAAGGGACCAGATATCGCAAAAACTGTTACATAGAAATGTTACAAATTGTTTTTACTATATAGCCAAATTCTTTCAAAACACATTTTATTTATAATTTTATCTAATTATCGACTTAATTAAATGTTCATTAAGTCAATAATTAGCCAAAATTATATAAACTTATGTTTTGAAATTAAAAATAGCATATATACTGTAGTACAAATGATTCCCAACATTTATATTTAACGGTTTTGCGATATCTGGTCCCCTTCAGGATTTAAAAAATAAAACTTACTAATATGGCATACATAGGGACTCGTGGCCTTATTACATCTTCAAGTCCGTGTCTCTTTCGCAACTGGCTCGTGACTTGTCTGACACCCCTTGTAAGGCGCTGAGCAAATAATAAAGTAGCAATAAATGCATTCACAATTATTAGGAACCCCTGATTTTTGGTAATAGTGTATTTGCATAACTTTGTTTCAATATCTTACGTGCACACCTTGCAGATTTGCTTAGTGGTCGAGGATTAGATGTTTTTAACTCTCAGCGTCTTGGGTGTTCTATCCGTCAGTCACAGGCGTGGTGTTTAAGGGCGCGGCTCACATCAATCTTCAACGTTTCTTTATATTTTTATATTTGTACCAGATAATTTTTTCTTATTTTCGATATTACTTGTGATTGTGATTAAATCTTCCTCTTAGGAAATTTTTGTATCTCTCATAGTTTTTGCGCAATGAGTCGTAAACGTCAAAATTTGCACTTTACGGTTTTGTGTGCGCCACTAAAACCAACTGACATACCAAACTGAAGAAATTCACCGTATATAACAATGTTGTAGGCTGTGATTTGACACATACAAAACAAAAATGGTTGTATTTAAAAAAAAATTGTGGAAATTATTAAATTTTCATTTAAAAATTCAGCATTTTTTTATTAAATTCAAAAATACCTGGTCCTGATTGGTGCAGTAAAACGAGAGACGTCTCTGCACGAAGGTTTTCTGCCAATCGTCAAAATTGGGTAGAGGTGAACTGGCCTTAGGTGCACAAAATGCTGACAAGCTAGATAGTATAGTACACACTCACATCACATTGTAGCTGTTGCGTCCAAAGGTCGCATACTGCGGTCTGGCAAAGGCCAGGGAAGCCAGGATCAGCAACAGTAGTGGCACCTGCGCAAAAAAAAA
Source organism: Medauroidea extradentata (assembly GCA_003012365.1). Lineage (NCBI taxonomy): Eukaryota > Metazoa > Arthropoda > Insecta > Phasmatodea > Phasmatidae > Medauroidea > Medauroidea extradentata. Next base: position 2,921 of record PNEQ01113357.1, read on the forward strand.
TGACTCAAGCAGTGTTTCCCATTTTCTCGCAACGTCAAGAACGTGTACTTCACTGTCACTTCTGTAAGTAGAAGACAGCTGTTTTGACACACATTTAACAACTGCAAGCCAGTAACGCAGAATATTTAGGAATACAGAAGTGAAATAGCTGGTAGGAAGACAAACTGAGTCACACCCTCCAGCGAAATGGCTTCCCTGGCAAGCAACATGGCGGAAATACCTTCCACCAATCAGCGTATGGCTGTTGCTCGCTAGCCGGCAGCCAGGCCAATAGGAAACCTGATGTAGCATGCAGGAGACCAACAGACACGGGACTGATATCAACAGCCTCGGGCAGCCAATAAGCGGAGTTCGCCCGTGTTAACTGAGCCGCCACGTTATTTCACGTCTGTATTACTGTTTAGTCCGTGCCAGTAATAAGTAAGAACGCCTGAATTTCGCGAAAAGATTTTTGCAACACTTTGCTTCAGTGCCTGATGTGCACGTCTGCAGCTGTGTTTCGAGGTTATTGGCAGCGTGTGTTTGTGGGAGAAGCGTCACGCATTTGACTGTGCCAATCATAACCGCAAGATGCTACACTGTAAAACATTTTTTATACTTTTACACTATTTTTTTTTATGTTTTTTTGCAGCAAACAAAATCCTTTAAACGTTATAAACTAATGATTTTACAAAGAATATTTTCAACATTTACAAAAACTTGTACAACTACGAAGAAGTGCCTTGTCATATTTTACAAAAATTATTTACAGTGCAGAAACTGTCAGTATAGGTAAAAGGAATTCCTTTGTAGTATTACAAAGTTTACCCTTGTGACTTCATGAACTAATGATTTTACAAGGGCATTTTTTGTACTTTTACAAGAACTTGTAAAAGTACAAGGAATACCCTTGTAAATTTTACAATTTTCTTTAGAGTGTATGAGTTAAAATATAAAAACATCGTCTCTCTAGGGCCCTGAAAATTCGCGTTTTCTTTCCGACACAAGCTAGAATTCCAGTAACTGTACGTTCGTGTCACTTTCACAACTGACCCTTGACTTATTTGACACCTTCTGTAAGTCGTTGAACCAATAACAAATATGTAACCTAATCACATACCCATTTTACCGTGAAAGCGAGCAGCTATTGAGCAACTGCTGTCTGCTTGAGAAAACATACATTCTTGGAGGCTAGCCTGCTGGTCAGTGAACCCGCGAATTTTATTGAACACAAGAACAAAATATTTGAACTAAAAAAGTGATATTTTGCGTTCTACGCGCGTCTAAGGATTTCGCTGCGTACAGTAATATACAATTCCGTTAGTTGTCATAATCCTGGGTCCATGAAGAAAAAGACGTCTATTTAGGTCTTATAGGTAGAGACACTGGTAAGTCGCGGGGAAAGTTGATTGTTTGCTAGGCTCCAACATGCTATGTATAACACTGAAGGTTTTGCACATATATTGGCTATCGTTTATATGAAGTACCGTGTTCCTCTTCAACAGACCCAATTAGAACTGAACAGTTGTATCACAGAACGTGTGTGATTTGCCAGAAAACTGTTCACACGTGTCATGATTGAGATACTACAGTTTATTGGAAACTATGTTAAATATTTTCGCGATTTTCCAGTGTCTCTTCTTATAGGTCAAATACTAAACCCTGGGGAAACGTGAAATCAGACGCTCCGGATTCAGTTTCCAACTGGCTGTCTTCCTAATTTCGCACTTGGGAAACGTGCAGGAAGATTATTGTTGGCAAAGCGGGTTTTCTCAGGACTCTCAAGTTTCTCCCGCTCTTGCATGTCCTCACTAGCGCTTAAGGCGTCCGCCTACCTCACGCTTCAAATGCCTTGTAGTGTGTTCACAAAAAGTTTTTTCTACGAAACAATTCCACGTGTGTCCATTGTGCAAACGTACGAAAAGAAAACACATTGCAGACAAGGTCGGAACCTCATTGTTAAGACACCATGCTCATTAAAAACACTGTTTCTAAGCCCTTCAACGTGGCTAAAAACGACTATTTCAGACTGCCGTACTTCAAAATATACTAACCGAATGTACGTGAAACTCAGATTGCGAACTGCACTGAACTTAGTTGCAGACTTCCGCCAATCAAACTATATGGTCACCGCTTAGTGTCCCATAGTAAAAGCGGTTCAGCGGGAACCTTGCACGCTATTTCACAGTTTAGCGCGTTGAGGTGACGCGGCATTTGAGGTATGCTTCAACGTCGTCCTTATGTCTTCGTCATTTCGTCATTTCTGAGCCTCTAATGCGCAGGCAGGCGGCGTCCTTAAGATCAGTTCTTTCCATTCCACTGTAAACCAACAATGAACTTTCAGTAACGTTATAAAAAATTCAGTAGAGTTGAAAATCATTTTCATAAGCACTTTCAATGAGACCGTTTCATTGCGATTATATTACCATAAATCCCGTACGATAACACCGGAACTATATTACGCCTTTAATATACAGTTGTGTTTATTTTCGTGCCGAAAAAACTGCATGTTCACCTAGGTCAATGGAAAAAGCCGTATCATCACGTATTCACTGGAAGAGATCACGAAGCAGGAAAGTGAACGTGCATATGATTCTCATGTGAAGGTCACCACATCCGTACCTTCTCACACTCTTTATCTTCCCGTCACATTTCTTACCTTTCTCTCAACCACATTACCATAAACAAAACTGAGATTCTACTGGAATGTCTGAATCCGCCTCGTAGAGTAGTTAGCTTGTTAGCGAGATACAGCAGTACAAGCTGCCGGAAGTTGTTATTCAATGTACCAGGAGGAAACTATCTGAACACACTTTCTTCGTCGTGGCATAAACTTTGCACTTGCATCATTCCTGCGACTGTGCTGCTCCTAGCGGTGTCTTGCATCTCACATAGCCTGAGGCTAGACGTACCGTTAAGACAGGCTATCTTTGCAACTTTCCTCATCATCCCAACACGCAGAGTGCTCAACTTACGTGTGTTCTTTTCTTCCGCAAATCACCTGGATGTGACGAAATGGGTTTGCACAATTAAAAACTTATGCATCAAGAACGAAGCAGTAGGCCTTAGAATTTTTTCCAACACATTGATTTGAGTCAAAGCCTACACAACCGAATTGCTACTGCTCGCTTCTTAAGAGGCCGTGCCAGGTGTTTCAGGCGCATGTATGCAACCCGCATTAACGCCATATAAATCAAGGCTAATTTTACGTATTCTATAGCAATAACAGTATTAAACATATCAACATTATCTTCGCATTTTATAAGAGGCAGAGGCGTTATTATTTTCGCTGCGTTTGCCGAAGTCAAGTACAAATAATGATTGCTACAAGTTTTACGAAATGTTTTTTTAGTATCACATTCCTAATATAACCGTTTGTTATGCTTCATTTTTCAGAACGCAGCTCTATTAATAACGGCTGTGTCTTTGATAAAGCGCGAAGATGACGTTTATATGGGTAATATTCTTATTGCTATAAAGAACGTAAAATTATCCTTGATTTTTAAGCAGTTTATGCGGGTTGCATACATGCGCCTGAAACACTGACACGGCCTCTTAAGGCCTCGCTCTTTAGTTCTGCAGTGATTTCGAAAATGTTTTTTTTACACGCAAATTAATAGGCTACATATATCACCAATTCATTCTTACAGTTTTAAGACTTATATATCATCGTTTGTATCTGAATTTTTCTGCTGCAATACACCAAACGGATTTTCGGATTTTTGCCCCTCAAATATTACACATTTTGTAGTCAAAATAAGCCAAAAAGAAGCGAAGTAAATTTTAGCTTGAAAATGGTACAGTATTAAAAAAAAAAAACTCTCGGGACAAAATTGTGTATCGTGTGACTGTAAACAGTCTCAAATTTTTTTCGAAGCATTTGGTTAAAATATATTCGAGTTATTTGCAATTGCGTGAAATAAATGAAAGACCATGACCTTAAGTTTGGTAGTGGGAGTTGTAAGTTTAACCAATCAGAGCACAGGTCGGTATTCCCATGACCACGGCCGTAGAAGAACAGGTCTGGACACTCGCCTGGATATTTGACCCCCTTGTTGTTTGGCTGTAGTTCACCATGTTACCGAGAATATTGTGTTTTGTTGGCACTTCAGTTAGGGCGGTCGGACTAAACTCCGCCCACTTCCTTTCCGCTAAGATAAACAATTTATCAAAACGTGTTTTTGATCAATTTATGAAATACTTTCTTCACTCACAAATTTAAGAAAAGACTCCAGCAATCTTTATTTACTTTACAAATTTAACAATGGAAAAAAAGTAAGCGAAGTTTTAGTCCGCCCGCCCGGATTACAGCGCCAGAAAGTTCGACATTCTCGGTAACTTGACCAACTACAGCCAAACAACAAGGGGTTCAAGCAAAATACATTGGTAGATAGGCGAGTGTCCCATGGAGGTATTAATACCTCCATGGAGTATCCAGACCTGTTCTTCTACGACCGTGCCCATGACGACATTCGTAAATCACCCGATAATCGCCATCTTGCTTTAACCTATAAAACACATACAAGACGGGGTATTTTTTTTTTAAAGAAAATAAATGTAATATGTGTCATGTAATTTAAGTTTTTAATTGTAAATACTACAAGAACCTCGTTTATATGCCTTGCAATGGTTATTTCCTGATTGTTTTACTAAATAATTTAAATTATAGCATTCGTTATAAACAATACAGCAAAAAAATGCAGTACTGTAACTCTATTCATATTGGCTGAACTTAGCCAGTAATCTCGCTATTATGTTCGCTCAATTTTTGCAACTCTACCGCTTACTTCTTAAGAGGGCGTGGTACATAATTCAGCGGTAAAAGCATACATCTATAAATGTAGGTTTCTTGAAGCCAATTTGCGAAAATTAAACAATGGCAACCATAGACAATAGTTTTAGCCAACGTTTTAAACAAAATTGTTTCCAGTGTTACGAACTTCTGAGGCACAATCTCTGACGCCGGAACCTCGTGCGTTTAACTGCGGCGCAAGAGATCGCCCGTAACAAATTAGTAATTCCAGATAAATATTTACCCATAAAGTTGGCAAATACCATTATCTAGGATTGTCATTGAGTACTTTATTCATATTGGCTTCGAAAAAAACGTAGAAATCAATTGATGTTTTCAGCGTTTATTTATCTACCGCGCATTCTTAAGTATACTTCGTACTGCTTAAGTTTTTAATTGTGTAAAACCCTTTAGAACTGCCTCAACTGTCTGCTCCTGAAATGTGTTGAAGCAAGTCGTGTTTGTTCCTTTCTCATCGAAACTATTTGACGTGTAATTTTTACATTTGAACATCTTCAAAAAGAGTACATACTTCAAACTAATGTCGCTTTAAGGGAAATGGAGCGCCAAAGCTGTGAATTTTCCCAGTTCTTTTCGTAAAAAAAAAAAAAATGCTCACTTCTTATCGAAAAAAAAGGCTCGACAGTCCTGAATGATATTTTAGTACACCTTCTTACATTATTACACAGTAACACACTTTCCAATTTTTGGAGCACTGACGACAGATACGAAAAAAAAAATAAAATGTAATAATGTAACAATGTGTACAAAAGTATTATCTATGGATTGTCGAGTCTTTGTGTTTGGTAATAAGTGAGATATAAGCCTCGAGCAACCAATAAAGCGGCGAAGTTCGCCCGTATCAAATGACCCGTCACGTCATTTCATATCTGTATTACTATGTAGTATGTGGTTCCACTGATTGGCCAGTTTAACATCTGACAAGGTAGTGATGTAGTCTGTAAGTGTTTTCATACAGGTTTACTATAGGTTCACAGTACTCAAGGATGTGTTTATATAAACACTGGCCGTTAGTGTAAGTAACTATGACTTATAGCAGCTTGGAGTCTAATCTAATTTCAAATGAATTCGCGAGATTTTCGGGTCTCTAGTTACTATCTGATAGAAGACTGGATTAAGTTACTTTGAGCTCATCTAACTTCTGATGTTGGCTGGTTGTTTGTGGCGCGTATGAAGGACTTTTTCAAACAATGATTTGAGGTCAACTATTAAATATCCACAATAATGTAATACGGGAACTCAAAAATACGAAAGCCTAGAGAAAATTACGTCTTGGAGTGTGTTCGTGTGAGTATAGGTCAGTGAATTCTAGTCTGTCGCCAAATTATAGTGCGAAATTTTCGCGTCTTTAAAACAAAGGACGAAACTCTGAATACCAAACGACTAAATTCAAAGTATTTTTTTTATTAAAAAGAATGCAATTTTATAATTTATTTTAAGTGTAGCATTTCTCCCACAGAACTCACTTTACGGACAAATTGAAAACATTTTTCTGACAAACTTTTTAAGAAACTATCACTACACAAAATAATCACACACGTCATGACTCAACCTGGATATTCAGAAATACACTTGACACAACTATTCACCAATATATTGACAAAATAAATTAACAAAATGAAACAAAATTTGTAATATTTTTAAAACAAATTCACAACGTAGTTGGATGACGTCACCCTAGTTTGCACTACGTTGGAATTGCCACTTGGATAATCCCTTCTTGACACTATGAGGTAGTGGAATTTGGTTTGGCGCATACTTACTCGTAGTCCGATAAATCTCTGAATTTAATGAACTGCCAATGGATAACCTGCTCTCACTTGTAGTTATGGCAGATATATAAATAATATTCCACAGTCGTACGGGCACAGGTTGGAGTCCCGGCCCGGCCAAATTATTATCAGTTTCCTGTGTTTTACCGAAATCACTCCAGGCGAGTGCTGGAATTGCACCTCAGTGCAGAACATGGACGTTTCCCGCCAAGTTCCTGATAAATAGGAATTCCTGATTTACACGGAAATATTTCTCTGCCAACTTGTTTCAGTGCCTTACGTGCACCACTGCAGTTTTGCTTTACTTTTATTGGCAGCGTGTGTTTGTGGGAAGTTGTTTCTCATTTGACCGTACCAATCAGAATAAGGCTACTGCCACAGAATATTTAGGACTACAGAAGTGAAATCGCCGGTAGGACGGCGAACTCAGTCACACACGCCAACAAAATGGCTTCCCTGGCCAGCAACACGGCGGAGACGCCTGCCTCCAATCAGCATACGGCGGCCGCTTTGCTAGTCGTCAGCCAGACCAATAGGAAACCTGCCGAAACATGCAGGAACTAAACAGATACGGGGCTGGCATCAACAGTCTCGGGCAGCCAATAACCGGCCAAGTTCGCCCGTATCAAAAGAGCCGCAAAAGGTCGAGACACGTAAAAGTTAAAAACAGACAATCATTAGGGACCCCTGTTTTTCGCGAAAATAATTTTGTCTCACTTTGTTTCCGTGCCTTACGTGCACATCTGCAGCTCTACCATTGAATATATATATATATATATATATATATATATATATATATATATATATGTGTGTGTGTGTGTGTGTGTGTGTGTGTTTTACTTCGTGGTCAGCGATTGAATATTTTAACTGTCACGACCCTTGGGATTCTACCGGCAAATCACAGACGTGTGGTGTTGCAGGAACGTTATTGTAATTGGCTCAGTCAAATGATATACGGCTCTTCACACAGACACGCTGCCAATAACCATGAAGCAGAACTGCATATGTGCTCTTAAGGCACTGAAACAAACTGGCGCAGAAATCTTTTCACAGGAAATAAGCGTCCCTCTACATAACTTTGCATGTTACGGCGGCATTCACCCAACAAAAACCAACAGACATGGTGAAATGAAATAATTTACACCACAATTAGATTCTACTGGGCTGTTTGCTAAAAGTTATAAAAGCACAAAACAATATATTGTGTTTTTAAAAAATTGCTATAAATTAAAATATTCTTACATGAATTCCTGTTGTTGTTAGTACGGAAACCAAGTTGTTTTATACTTTTATAACTTTTACCAAATAGTTGATGACATATAATATTAGTTTAAATCATTTAATTTCAGTAAATACGTTTGCTGTTTTGTCTACCGTAACATGAAAATTTTATCTTGGAGATATCAACTATGTGGAAACTATTATTTGCACAAGAATTTTGATAAGAGTCTAATTATTTTCATTAATTCTTGGCGGGAAAAGTTTTGCACCAGCATCTTGCATTATTTCACGTGCACATCTGCAACTCTGCTTAGTGACAAGTGACTGGAGGTTTTTTTTAAGTGTCTTGAGGTCCTACCAGCATATCACAGACGTTTGATGTCGCATTAGCCTTATTTTTACTGGCACTCTCAAATGAGCGACGCCTCTGTAGAAAGACAAGTCGCCAATGACCACGAAGCAGAGATTCAGTTACACACGCAAGGAATTGAAACAATTTGTTGCAGAATCCTTTTCGTCGTAAAACAGAGCCTCCAGGAATAATGATGGCATTGGCAAAGTCTATAAATCTAATACTATTTTGCACGAATACGAATTTGTTACACTTGTACGGCCTTAAGAGCGCGTGGTATATAAATAAATGCTGAAAAAACATCAATTGGTATCTACGCTTTTTTTCGAATCCAATAAGGATATAATAATCAATGACAATCCTAGATAAGGCTATTTTCCAACTTTATGAGTAAACATTTATCCAGAATTACTGATTCGTTACGCGTGATCTCTTGCGCCGCGGTTAAATGCACGAGGTTCCGGCGTCAGACATTGTGCCTCAGAAGTTCGTAACACGTTGGCTAAAACTATTGTCTAGGATCGCTATTGTTTAATTTTCGCAAATTGGCTTCAAGAAACCTGAAGTTATAGATGAATGCCTTTAGCTTTGAAGTATGTACCACGCCCTATTAAAGCAAGAGAAGGCAGAGTGTTACCAGAGACATGGCGAGAAGAAGTCCAGCAGCACCAATCAGCCAGAAGTCCACAGAGCGACTGAAGACGCACGCCACTCTCACCTGTCCAGACGACCAGACATCGGTCGAAGGTCGCCGTCGTTGCGCAACCTTGTCGACGGCGCACCCTCGGGGACATTATTTAACCCGCACCGGGTCTATCCCACTTGATTCTCCGAACTGGTTGCGAAAAAAAAAAAACAAGACGACCACGTGAGTAGTATGCATGTGTTGCTTCTGCACCAGTCGCTTACACAGTATGGCCCGGGTGCTATTCCGCCATCTTTGGCTCGGCGGGTTCACCCCCTCCACTTTCTTCCCATTCGAAAATTCCTTATAATTTCCATAACAATTTACAGAATTTCCTAAATACGACCACCATTTCTCGAATCCCCATAAATAAATAAAACAACAAATATCGAGTAAGAATTGAGCCCGGGGAAAGGGCTGGCTTTAAACCTAGGAACATGTAGATATGTGCAGTTCCCTGAGAGATAACGTGAAATTAAACCTTATAGATGGAGCAAGGGGGGGGGGTAGTACCCCGAGAAAATATGTCGGACAACGGTAATGTCCGCTACTTTCAAATTTCCACATGAACCCTTAGGTGAATTGGTGTATGGAAAAAGGACAAATTGTCAAACTGCACGTATTTCCTGGAAGGGTGGCCACTGTGTTTACCTTCTTGAAGCTACAAGTCCTCACAACACAACTAATGGTTACAACAGCATCTATGAGGTATTTGTGGGGATTTTAGAAGTTCGCGTACTTTTCTATAGAACACGTATTTTGTGTCGTATGATCAGTACGGTAGAGAAATAAAATAATAACTTTGCTTAATGACTTGAGATTTATATATTACTGACTTGACCAATCGGTAGTTGTCTAGAGTGAAAAAATATTTTGAACTGAACCTTTTTATTCTTGTGAATAAATGACGTTATACTTATTTGACAATCTCCAATGGAAAATTATTTAAAATATGATTTCATGTACCTGAAGATATTAATAGGAATGATCTCCTTATTTACCAGAAGAAACAAACACACAATTTTATAACTTACACAAATTAATTAAAAAAAATTAATATACATTTTACGCAAAATTAAAATGTGCTGATAAATAAAATATGCACTTAACACAACTTCAAAATAAATAGCTGACACCAATCTTCTTATACATTCACCGTACTTGATGTGCCAAATTACCACAGGTAGACTGTTTCATTAAACCGTACAGAAACGGCATTTAATTATTTTGTATTTAACTTTTGAAATATTATGCGCAACACGGCTATCCAAGTTTTTCAACGATTTATTGCGTCTCTACCTCTCTTTCACCACACTTGCAAATTAAAATAATTCACTAATGGTAATTATTTAAATGGTGCAATTTTTAATTGATTTAATAATATTTATTTTTCTACCACATGGCTGGTTCTTTCAGTCACAGGCCTAATCAAAACTTCCCCTCCCCCATCAAAAACTCATAACTAAATAACCAAAGATACAAAATTAAAATTTGATTATTCTTTCTAAATTCAGGTAAACTTACATGCAGAATATGCTACGGTCATATCAATATACTATGTTAATTTATTCAACAGCATTTATTTAAATAGTAATAGGTGGGTCTATCCGTAAATTTCAGACTTCTATCTGAGAGCAGACTGGATTACAAGTTACTATGTGCTGGTCAGACTTCTAGTAATCGCGGTGGCCAAGGGGTCAGACCTCTCGCCTCCCACCAAGGCGATCCGGGGCCGGTCCCTGGATTTTCGCATGTGTGAATCGTGTCGGACGCTGCCGCTGGTCGGCGGGTTTTCTTGGGGATCTCCCGTTTCCCCCGCCCATTCATTCCGGCGCTGCTCCAAACTCATATCACGTCACTCCTCACCAGCGCTGACCAAAATCTCTCACCCACTCACTCGTCTGACTTCTGCTGTTGGTTGGTAGTCAGTGTGACACGCCTGAAGGGCTGTTTACACTAGTTATGTAAAACCAATTATACAGTTCCGATACTCAAATACACGAAGGCCCGGAGCCAAATAACGTTATGGAGTTGCGTTCTGTTGAGTATAGATAAGTGAATTCTAGCCTGTAGCAAAAAAATAACGCGAAATTTACGAGTCTGAAATAAAAGGCATTTAAAAAATCCTTCACAAGGTAAACAAAAAAAAAAGTATACTTTCCTTCAAAATACATTTTACTTGCTAAAGCTGTGTAATACTACGTGTAAAAACATAGGCGTTTTTGAAAATTAATAAAAAGCTTTATTTTAATTAACTCAGCCATAATGTACCATTTTGTAATACAATATCAAGTTTTAAATTTTTTTAGAAATGCTATGTTTGCCTTTCATTGTTTTACAACTTCAAAAGCTTATGTTTTTGCCTGACGTTCATGAAAAAATTAACAGACGTAGTTTCGCAGAAGGAATTAGCTACAAAGCTCAAGCATTCTCTCGGTACGAATATTTTAAATACTAAAATGTTATAAAAGCAGGCATATTCTAAAATTGGAATCATGGTATTACAATACACCTGCTCACTGCATGCTAGCTCTGTGCTTTGCCTCACCAAATACAACGCCATGGCCCGCAAATTACGCCTTGTTGACTTGTTGCTGACTAGACTGCAAGTCATTACTCATTGTTCGCTCACTCGACGTTTACCGTTTGCATACAATATCGTGACTTGCAGCTGAGAACTATATTGGCCAATAATTAAAATACCCGCGATAACTTGACCAATCGCATGTTAAGCAATCAAATACGTGAATGACATCCCATAAGGGCTTCGTCTTAAATTATGTTCCTTGTTAATGAATACCAAGTCGATTAGAAATGACGTCGGTATATTTTAATTGGAGCTGAAAACAAAAAGAATTTGTAATTTTGTATTTGTACTAATAACGGTTAGTTAAACTTTTAGATACCAAGCAAAGTGTCGTTTCCAACAAATAAAAAAATAATATGTAAGTACATTCCAAAGATATAATTAGACAATTTTCTGTTCGTGGTAACTGTCAAAACTATCATAATCACATAAATAAAATCATTGATAACAAAAGTAAAATCTTTGAACTACTTCAGAAGACATTTTGTGATTACGAATCGAAAGTGTTCGTATTTTTCTGAATTGTCTGAATATGCTAAAACTTCTAATTAGTTTATACCGACCATTTTTAAAATGGTACAAAATCGTTTTGTTTCTGTGTAATGACAAATGTACACTATTCTTGTTGTACGAAAACTTCATCACAACAAACTGAGACCAAAAAAACGCAGCATTTATTGCAAATTTTAATTTTATGATTATAAAGTTATGAACTTAAATATTTTATTCAACTAAATTTAATCTAATAATAATGTTTTTTATAACTAACAGTGTTATCAAATATTTAAACGTGCGTGAAGATCTCGACTGCCGGGTGGACGCGCATCCAGTGTTTATTTTTTTTCGGTTTTCTCCGATGTTTCGGCACTTCTCATCTGTAAAAAGTAAACAATAAAGTGGAAAATAATACCGAACAGCTTTAACTGATGGTAGCGATAAAGTGGTCGTAAGTACTGACGGTATTAAACCCAAGTGTTAATTTTATATACAAAAGTACGAAATTCTGTGCGTTCAAAATTTGGTTGTTTGCAACAATATGTTAATAAATACTATTACTTTTATATCTTAGAGCAGTTAATAATGGACACCATTAGTTGTGACGTCACACGAGAGCACTGGTTCCAAACAAATGTTTGTTTTGAAAGTTTAACATTGAAATACAAATGTAGGTATTAGTTACAAGTTGACTTAATTCATTCTTTTTGTCGTTGCCCATCTTTGAATTGCAAATAAATTGTACTATTGAAACGAGAACAAACGTGCATGTTCAACTTTAAGTTAAGTAACGGGCACCTTAACTCCGAGTATATTGCAATTTCATCTGTTAGGCTATGTTCATAACTTCTATCATTTTACTTATTTCGAAAAACAATATAGTCTATCCAATTTTTCGTATAGATGTAAAATTAGATCATTGTTTAGCATGTGCCGAGAATATATTTGTTTGGAATCAGCATAACTCATTATTTTCAGTTCTCATATTTATTTTTATCACTATCTATAATCTACCAGCTAAACTAAGTTGCTCGAGTGTAGCATGGTGCCCTTACAGTTCTTTCCAATGTTTACAAGTAATAAACATTAGTGACAATACTTACAGGAAAAAAAAAACTCTGTAACTTTGGCAGAAGATTTTACAGACAGTTTTTTTACCGTCTGGGGAAAACATTATAACTATTGAAATAAAATACATTTTCAGCAGTTGTACATTCATTTAATGAATTAGGAACACACTTTACAAATCAGAAAGTTCATTAAGCTGAATATTACCAGCCATGAAAAGAAACTGTGGTTGATACATTTGTTTACAAAATTTTGCACTGCATGACACAGCATGTGAGAGGCAAACACTTAAGTTTGGGAGAGTTCGTGCCTTGATGACGGACACTCAGCCGATGAGGGCTGAATTAATTGACAAACCTGGGCCAGCCACCACACTTATGGCCGGCACATCAGACACCTCGACGGCATTGTAGCCGTTCTTGTCGGCGGTGTATCTGACCCGGTGCAGCTTGCCGTCCGGATCGACCCACGAGAACTCCCCCTCTACCGACCACTCCTCCTCTGCCGTGCCGCGGTTCTTCAGGTTTCCAGTCTCCTCCCTCGATATGCCGTCCTCCGTGGCGAAGCTGCAACAAAGTGGGTTGTGAGTCAAGATGGATACACTTAATGGTGTGTTTTACCACAATATTAAATGTTATAGGGGAACCACAAAGAAACAAGTTCCTCGACCCCTCTTTTATTTTTAAATTTTACATGTGAACCAGTATATATGGATGTGAACCATCTGTGCAACACACAGTGTACACAGAAACTCGCACATATTAGCAGTTCGTCTTAAGCAACTTACGTGTTTAAGTCTTGTACGAAACTTTTGCTTTTGTGGGCCGTAATTTTGAATCCTAAACATAGAATCCCCTTTATGTGTCCAAAATAATTTTGTTTCATTGATGTTGTATTGGCATAAAATTTAAAAGCCTGCAACTTTTGCTTGTAGTAGGCACCCAGCAACTGTCTGTGCATAACCACAGCCATCTGTAGAAGAAGACCGTGGCATTCGATGCGTCAAGCCTGTAAAATGGGTCATAACTAGGCACCGCTGGTTTTGCGAAACGATTTCTGTGCCAACTTGTTTCAACGCCTTATGTACACCTATGCAGTTTAGCTTCATTGTTATTGGCAGCATGTCTTTGTAAGAAAACGTATTGTACCAATCAGAACAACGTTACTACGATACTACACATCTGTGATTACTGTAAAAGTAAAGATATATAACAGTCAAAAATCAGCCAAACATTGACCATGAAGCAGAACAGCAGATGTGCACATAAGGCAGTGAAACAAACTGGTGCAGATTTCTTTACACCAAAAACAGAGGTGTTCGTCATATTTATGGACATTCGTGCTCTACCACAACTATGGATTTTCCTGATTCGTCTGTTTATAGAACAGACAGACGAATAAGGGCACTTAATTGCAGTAAATGAGCGGTAGTTGTAAGTAATGGAAGAGTTGTCATGTCAAAAGCATTGGCCTTACACGAGAGAGAGGTATGAAATAACATGTTATACAGGGGAGTGGGGAACAACTATTCCTTACAGGATGGTGCGGTTTTGCTGTATAACATTTCGTTCTTCCGAATTTTGTGTTCTGTTTCACACAGTCTTGAGTTATTTATGAAGGTCTCGTAGTATGGTAGCTGCGGACCTTGAAACTTTTCATGGAAAAATAGTAAAGTAGCTAGTGCATTTCTTTTAACTTCATCATAAAGTAGATCCACGTTTGTTATTTCTAATTTTGTATACTTACCCGTGTCGAACTGTAACATAATGCATGAAACAATCAGGGGAGTACAAGTTTTTATCCCACAGTCCTCTCCTCTGTTTGGGGAGGAGTATGACAGTACTGTATTATTGGAACCAGAATATTATGTTCCTTGAAGTGTTTTTCGCACTGGTTACTAAAAAACTACACATATATACCATTTCCCTGTCGTTGTATTGTTAACTAACAGAGTGACACTCTCTAGAGGTAATTATTTTAACATCATGGACAGTTCCGTGTAAGTTAACACCAAGCCTCCTGTAACTGCCATCACAGTTAACAAGTACAGATTTCCTGTAATCATCTGGGTGGGAAATGTGAGTGATAATCGTGTACGATAATAGCTGTAATGATTGACTTGGCAAATACAACAATGATGCCTGCAAGTTACATTGTATTTTCTCGAGGTTGTGCCACTCGCAATCTGGCAATGTACTGTACATGGTTTCAACATGACACTGACCTTCCACATTTCACAAGAGAAGTACATGATCATCTACATATGGCATTTCGGCATGGTTGATTGAAATATGTGTGCCTTTTATGTGGTCTGCATGTTACTGTTCTTAACCTTTCAATTTTTTTTCCTGAGAGAGTTCATCGATGTTTATTGTATGACACACCAATTTAATCGTAGGAAGATCTGTTAGCCAGAGTTATAGCTGTCTATGAGAAATTTAAAGATACGCCAGGAAATCGCACATTGCTCTTCCATAAACCGAATAAATTGTTGCAGTTAGGTACGTAATTTTGAACATTTGTTGCAGAATAGCTTTTGATTGTAAGATATCAAACTAGAAGTGCAAGAACTTAAATTTTTTTCTGATTTGTTTATTCATGACATAAGAAAATCCCACCGAGGTGTTATTTGCACAACACAATAATGTGAGGTACGGAAATCTCATTTCAGTATAGCACAGTGCCCAGTCAGTCATTACTAGTTGCTTAACTGACAAGCGGTGAAGAGACATGTAAGTTTTACAACTAATTGACAGTGATGTCATTAGAATTGTTGAATTGATTACAGCTTTCTACAAGACAGAAACTAAAAGAGAAACCATTCCAATCTTCGCCTGGAGCGATTTCGGGAAACTGACACTTAAGTCAATCATTATGACCACAAAATATTGTATCATCTTAGACCTCACCAAATTTTTTTGTGATGATCACAAAAAAATTTTTGCTACCCCCAGTAAAGTTTTCAGTGTCTGCAAAAAATTTTCGTAACCACTGCAAAATAATTTGGTTTGGTCCATATTGACAAAACATTTTGCGTCCACCATAAAACCATTTTTCTTGTGATGGAAAACCGAAATCAGGCTATCCGGAGCCGCAAATTGAACCTTGATCGTTCCAATTGCTAGTTAAATGAGTTACGTTACCATTGCACCAGCTCGCTCGATAGGTAGAACCCTACACAGTAGCACTTTTCTGTGAAATCCAACATACAAGTTTTACTTGAAAAGGATTCGAGGTATAAATATCTTGCAAAATGAATTTTTGTTACAAATTTTGCCGGCATTTCATAATTTGTATTCAAAAGTAGAGATTTATTGTAACTTAATTATCTTACATAAATATCAGCGATGATAAGATCATCTTTCAATATTTTGGGGTAGTTAAAATAAATGCATAATCAGCTTCATTGTTGTCATGGGTTAATAAACAGGAAACCTTTCCATTGTTTCTGTCCCGTGAAGTTTCCGAAATGTGTCTGTAAATCGTATTTTTTTTTAGACTTGAAGATGTCTACCGTTCTCTCTAACTAACAAAGACAGTGGATTGCCTATGTGAATAATATTTATATTTTTACATTCATGAATAACCTATGAAATGCTGTCGCTGTGTTATGATACATTCAGTATAAAGAGAATGTTCTAATCATATTAATAAAATAACCATTCGTACTCAGCATTATATTGTTTATTTACTCACGATCACACAGTCACACACATTACAAAACATTTGAATGCTATACAGCTGAATATTACTAAAAATCAAATAAAATCATTTTATGCGCAGTACGGTGCACTACATGGCAAACTATGTCAGAGTAAAAAAGAATAAGAACTCAGCCAGCGAGGGCCGACCTAACCGATAAACCAGGACCAGAGAAATATGTTATTTCTGGTACATCAGGAATCTCGACGGTATTGTAGCCATTCTTGTCAGCTGTGTATGCGACCCGATGAAGCTTGCCGTCTGGGTCGACCCACGAGTACTCTCCCTCCACCGACCACTCCTCCTCTGCCGTGCCGCGGTTTTTCACACTTCCCATCTCCTCCCGCGATATGCCGTCATCAGTAGCGAAGCTGCAACAGATGCGGTGCGTTTTACAGCTAATACATTACATTGAGATTATATAGAAACTTGCATTTCTTCTTATTTCCCCTTTATAACAAGGTATATAGTATTGTACGAACCTTTTTCTATAGTGTGATGTAATTTTGAATCCCAAGTAACGAAAATACCTTTTTTTTTATGATTTAACATTAATAAAAATATGTGCCAGGTGTCATTTAAAATTAGCACAGTAAAACACAGCATTTTTTTTTCGTAATCAACACCATGCAATTTTGCAGGTGTAGGCCTACTTGTACCAGGCAATAGGTACAATATGATTTATTATGGTTTTAACATACATTGATCGTTTTTAGAATAATGATTCGGATCCATTAAACTATGTATAAAAAGCACGATGTATGAAACAAACATTACAATTCACATGTTCTAATATTAACAATTAACATGGGAATACTTAAAGTAAATAATTTATCGTGGGAAAAATGAGTGTTAAGTTGTAATCAAGTGTCCACACGTCCAACTTCTATTTTTTATTTGTGTGTACACTTTTGACAGTGTCAAATTGAATTCTTGTATTCGAATCTCGTCTGCAAACAAACTGTTGAAAATTATCGTTTCCCAAGTGAAACAAACTACAATACAGTATTCTGGAACATATATTTTAATTTTTTCGTGCTCTTAACATATTCTATATTTTATTTATATACATATACACATGTACACACACCAGTGATGTACAGTATGTTACTACACATCAAGATATATTGAAAATACCGTCCTACCTGAAGAGGGCTATGCAGATAAAGAAGTGTTCTGACAGGCTGCAGAGTTTTCCACTTATTTCGTTAATTCCGCTAGGTTATGTGTGATGGCATGGAGGTTTTCGTCTTTTGTTTATCAAGACGTTTGCTGTTCATTAGAAACCTGTTTGCGTGGAGCTATGTGGTAAAAAAAGCTAGCTGTATTACTCAGGCTACAAAATATACCCCTTACTGAAGAACAGGGGTCAACAATAAATTCAAATATCCATACGACATTGTGAAGCTTGGCGAGTGATGAGTACGGAAAGTGAGAAAATAGAATCAATTATCATCCGCAATTTTTTTTTTTTTTTGTTCTGAGCTCCCTATTACTGTTATCAGGAGGGGAGAGCGAAGAGAAACTGATATCCCACTGTTCGCGGCAACTGTCAGGTTGATACTAGCAGAATGGAAAACATTCGGCGTGTGCCTTCATTCTCTACATAAGTTCAACATATTTGTGTCTTGCCACAGTTGTGCTTGATAATATGGATAAACCTTTCAGGATAGGCGAAAACTATTATTTTAAGCTACCACATTTTACTTTTGTCTTATGAAATATACCTTACGTTTTGGAAAATCATTCAGTTCACCAAAATTAATGGAAATGTTAATGTTATTTATTTACCCACAAAGTGTTCGGCCGGTGGTCGGTTTACAACAGATCGTGTTCAAAAAGGGCAGCAACAAGAACTACATACTGTGAATATACCTCCTCTCCTTTTTCCCGACTCGTTGTTCCCGCATCCCTGTGCTGAGAGATGCCAAGTTAACTGCCGATCATCATAGTACGTGGTAATCCGAACATACAGGTACATTTATTTACTACATGCAGGACCTGGGTTGCAAAATACCGTATCTCGAAATAACCAATAAGATGTTAATCAAGAGGGTAAAGGAAAGGTTACCAGGCACTTCCTTACGAATAAATTTGGTCTGAAAAGCTGCTGAGAGAGCGTGAGAATATACCTACACTGATAATAAGTTTTGTGGCTTCCACAAAATATTTTCTTATTATGGTCCTCACTAAAATTTTTGTGATGATGAGAAACATTTGTTTGCTACCCCTAATAAAATGTTGCCTTTTTTCAAAAATTTATTATCACTGCAAAAAAATTAATGGTATATTTCTAAATATTTAGTGGCCATCATGAAACCTTTCTTTTTTAACAGTGCAGTGACGACTGAGATGTGTAATATTGCTGCCATACAACACTGGAAGAGCATAAAGACTGTTACACGTAGGATTCAGGCTTTCTAAAAGAGATGAAGTTAAATAGAAGCGCAAAAGTTAGCTCAGGAATACCGGTATTTTAACACAGCAGATAATCGTGTCGACCATTGAAAACTTCAGCACCAGGACCCACTGAAGCTACTTTGCTATCTCTAAGCATGTGAGGAGGTTTAATACATTTTTTATGGATGTGCATTAATGGCGTTGATTTATTGGTTACCCTTAGTAGATCTGACATTGCTACCCTTTCCTGATGGCAGTTGCAACTGGCGAGATGTCATGAACATGGCTCTAGTCCGGAGGCCAAAGAAATAATCCCCTCGAATAAAATAATTAATGTAAAACCAATAATTAAGACAAGTGTATAATTTCTAAACATAGGGCATAAAAAGCCAAGACTGAAACGAAAACTTAACAGACTCTCGTAAAAAAATAGCGTGCACCCCTCTAATTATAATTTGGAATGTTGTATTCAGTAAGGTAAATACATTTTCTGTTATCTGCAGAATTTAAATAATTACAAAATATTCAAAAGTTGGATTTATAATTCAAGATTATTTTACAAATTGCTTCTGATTATGAATGAAACTAAAAGATTCTAGCTAAATATTTTTTAATGAATAATGCATTTAGCTATAGCAAACTAAAAATATAAAATTGTGTAACTGATAAGATCAAATTTAGAAGGAATCGTGTAGTTTCTACAAAATGTTTGCTTTACAAAATCAAGTTTCATTTAAAAGGAAAACATAAATTCTAATTCATTTAAATTAAGGATATCAATCAGTAAGTCCCGAAAGGACACTATAATATTTAGACAGCTAACAGCTTAAATTAATCTACATCTCATTTAAACAAATTTTTGGACAATCCATCTGTTATGTCTTCGTCATTATCTTATTATTTTAATTACTTAAAAAAAAAATAACTACTTTGCGAAATACTGTGCTTCACAATTTATTGCACAAACTTAAAAAATATATACGATTAATTCAACAATTGGTTACAAATATAAACACAGAATATTTTTAATTTAAAAGTATTTTATTTAGAGTACAAAAGTCTACCATTTAACAAAACAGAAAAATGAGCAGAGAAAACCAAATTAATAAAGCTGAATATCAATATTTTATTTTTAAAGTCTTATTATTTTGTAATATTGTTCGCGACGGTATGTGCTGCATGTTAATGTCTGTGGTACCGACGAAATGTGTTGTTTGAGTAGTTCGCACCCTGCATTTTGACACTTAGCCAATGAGGGCTGACTTGATTGGGAGACCAGGGCCAGGAGCCTGCTCTGTCGGCAGCTGCACGTCGTCAGACACCTCGGCGGCATTGTAGCCGTTCTTGTCGGCGGTGTATCTGACCCGGTGCAACTTGCCTTCCGGATCGACCCACGAGAACTCCCCCTCTACCGACCACTCCTCCTCTGCCGTGCCGCGGTTCTTCAGGTTTCCAGTCTCCTCCCTCGATATGCTGTCGGCTGTGTTAAAGCTGCAACAGAGTTGGTCGTTTCTGAAGGAAGTTACACATCATGGTGTGTTTTACCACAATACTCTTAAAGTTCTTAGTGAACCACAAAGAAACAGATTTGCATGACGCCTTTTTTACTTTTACATTTTACATGTGAACCAGTATATATATATATATAGGAGCATCAGTCATCTGTGCAAAACATTGAGTATGACAGTTTCTCTTACAGCAAATTATATTTTTATTCTTGTACGAAATATTTGCTCTTGTGTGCCATAGTTTTGAATCCCAGACAAAGATTCCTCTTTGTGTGGTCAGAATAATATATGTTTTTAATTATGTTATATTCGTAAAAATACGTTAGAAGTCAGCAACTTTCACACATAGTAGACACCCAGAAGCTGCTTATGCATAACCGTAGCCATTTTTAGTGGAAGACCATTGCCTTTGAAGTGATACCCCTGCAAACATGGGCCATTACTGGAGCTACTTGCTCTATCACAGCTTTATCTTTTCCAAATTCATCTGTTTACAGCACAGACAGACGAATTATGGGCACATCATTGCTGTAAATGAGCGTGATGTAGAGATGGAAGTTTTCATCGAAGAAAGAATTGTTGTACAAGGCTTGTTTCAGTGCTCTGCTTCGTGGTCAGTGATGGGATGTTTTTAATTCTCAGTGACTTGTCATTCAACCTGCAAATCACAAAAGTGTGGTGTCGTAGTAGCCTGGTTCTAACTCACAATCAAATGAGAGACTTCTTTGTACAAATTCACACTGCCACTGCTATTGTATTTCTGTGCTCTGTATATATATTAAAGTAATGTCTGTTACTGCACAGCAAGATATTATGGAAAATATTGGCCCACTTTTCTTCATCCTGAAGAGGTTTTCGCAGGGAAAGAAGTGCTCTGAAAGGTTGCTAAGTTTTCCAGTCATTCTAATGCAGGAGATGGCTCGGACATTGTTGTCATTTGTTTATCAGGACATGAGCTGTTCGTTATAAACCTATTTGCATGGAGCTTTAAATAAAAAGAAATTGTTAGTTGTACTACTCGGACTGCAAAATAATACACATGGGACAAATATCTGATTCAAGAATAGGTATCAACAATAAATTCAAATATTCAGCAACATTGTGAAGATTGGCGATCGTCCTTAAGTATGACATGGCATAATACTTATGTAATGAGAAAATATAATCAATTATAGTCAACGAATTTACCTTGACTAGAGTGGTGAAACATACATAGATTGTAGTTAGATATTTATCAATTTCATCAGTCTAATTTTTAAACAAATGCATAACATAAACTATCATTTCCATAAAGTAAATTATGTTACTAAAATTCACGATGGTAGTTGAACTTCAACCACGCAGAAATGTTAAAAAGACAAACAAATAAATATGCAAGACAAATTAACTATATCCGCAGTGGTGTTGATTCAAATAGAACATTATGAAATTGCGCCAAATACACCTCAAGAACTTGCGGACATTCTCATCAGATACTTGTCTCCTGACCTTGAGTTAAATCCATGATTTTTCATTCGAAGTTCTGGCAATCTCTGCAGCTGGCAAATTGGATGTTACAGCCTAAAATACAGTAGATAAAGTTTTGTGACTCAGAAGATACACACCTTAATTGCTCGTACCTACAATGTCTAGGAAGAGAATGGCAATCCGGAATTACATGTGCCTATCTGCTACATACAGAATCTTGGGTTACAGCCTGCCTCCTTAGTTTTAGGTGCCGATCTACTGTGCGAGGGGACCTGGGTTCGAATCCCGGCTCCGGCATGGATGTTGTGTTGTCCCTTCACCCCACTTCACCATCATTGGCTCTTAAGACCTCTTTGTTAAAGGGTCGTAAAACCCTCTCACCTCACCTGTTGGGTTACAAAATACTGTATCTCAAAATGACCAACAAGAAGTTAATGAATAGATAAAGCAAGGGATACTAGGCTTTTCCCTGTGATTAAATTCGGTCGTAAATAACCTTGAGAAAACATGGGAAGATATCCCACACTGAAAATAAGCTTTGTGGCAACCACAAAGTGTTTTGCTATCGTGTATCTCAGCAACTTTAATTGAGGTGACTGGAAACGTTTTTGCTGCCGCAGCAAAGCGCTTTGCAGCTTATAAACAATGTTGTAACCACTACAAAAAATTTGGTTGGGTCTATTATGACTAATTATTTTGTGGCTATCATAACCCTGTTTTTTTTTCTGTGTGGTGACAACAAGGACATGCTAGATTACTGTCATACAGCATGGAAAAGCATCAAGAATTTTACATGTAGGAATCAGGCTTTAAGTGTAAAAGAGACGAAGTTTAATATACATGCAAGGACTGGCTAAGGAATGAATATCAGCCTATGAACTCAGCAGCTAATCGCACCGACCACTGTGAACAACGGTACCAGGACCTAATTAAGATACTTTCTTTCTGGAGGCAAGGCACTTATTAATTTACTATCTTTGTTTACAGTTGCAGTTGCCTATGTGAAAGAACAATGATCTAGTCCAAAGGCCCAACAAATAATAAGTATGTTAGGAATAAAAATACTTTACGTAACACCGAACATGAACAATAATTTGAAATTTTTAAATTTAGACAACCAAAAAACCAAGGTTGAGAAAAGTATTTTGCAAACTATTATCTAAAATAATGTGTAACCCTCTAATTAATAATTGGAAATTCATATGTTTTATATCATTGGCCAGAACTTAAACAATTCCAAATCATAGGCTACTTTGTTGAATTCATAATTGAAGATTACTATACAATTAGTGGTATGCCCGAAGGGATTTCCCATCGGGAACACCTAAGGAACTATTCCACTTTTCTCAAATGTTAGAATTTTTGGGTAATCTGCTCTGCCTATGCGCTATTTTTACCTTTAATCGCGGCGAGAAATTAGTTCCCCGTAAACAAATATAGACACAAGAGACTTTGACAAACTATCCAAGTAACCCTGCAAAGAAAAATACTACACATATCAAATAATCATCTACAGTTGAATTATATTTTAAACATAAGCGGACCATTTTCTATACTTCTAACTTCTACAATTACGAACCTCCATGCAAACTTTCATCCCCTATTTAACGCAATTAGAGACGAATTTTCAATAATCTTTTCTTAGTGCTCACCAATGTTACATAAGGAAGTCCTGTGCAAAGTGTCATAAGCCACTGTTTTAAGCTGTGTGTTGTCTCAGTCAGAGTTTTATTTACTATATTTCCTATTTGCATGTAAAATAGCCTTCAAAATTGAGATAAACTGAAAAATTCTACGCAAATGTTAATTTTTGTATGAACATTTAGCTATAGAAAATAACAAAAATACACTTTTTGTATATAAGAAGATTTAATATAAAAGAAAATATACAAAATTTATTTCAAAACAAAAATAGTTGCACAAATTCAGTCAAATAAAGGATGTCACTATGCCTCAAAAGGCCACTATTATGTTTGGGTAGATAACAGCTGAAATTATTGTATATCTCATTTCAACAAATTTTTGCACAATTCATCTGTTACTTCTTCTTTGTTATCATATGGAGTTTTATTACTTTTCAAAATCGCTAACTACAAGTGCTGTGCTTTACAGTTTTTTCACGCCTTCAAAATAAAAAAAAAATATAACAATTAAACACAATTTTTAAATAAAAATCTACCTGTTTTAAATTTAATACTAATTTGTTTACAGAAGCCTACAGTTTTAACAAAGAAGAAAACAGATAAGAAGTTAAAGAAATTAAAATTTATAAAGCTGAATATACATTATTTTATTAAAAACATGTTATTTTGTTATGTTGGCAAAAATTATTTGTGCAGCATGTTAATGTCTGTTAACTGGCTCAATGTGTTGTTATTGCAGTTCGCGCCTTGCAAGTAAACACTCAACCGACGAGAGCCGACTTGACCGACAGAGCAGGGGCCTGGAATGATACCATAGGGGGAACCTCGTAGGCATTGTAGCCGTTCTTGTCGGCGGTGTATGTAAAACGGTGCAGCTTGCCGTCCGGGTCGGTCCACGAGAACACCCCCTCCACTGACCACTCCTCCTCTGGCGTGCCGCGGTTCTTCAGGGTTCCCGTCTCCGCCCGCATTATGCCGTCCGCCGTGGCGAAGCTGTAACAGACCGGGCCGTGGCTCAAGGAAGTTTTCACTTCGCGGCGAAATTCATACTTTGGTATAACTATTTTTTAATTGTCTGTGTTAAAAATTGAAGAATTTGTAATGGAAAGTTTTTGATTTGTATAGACGTCATTGTAGACGCTGTGCGAATATGAATTGATCCCAGTAATGCGAAAGGATTATTTTTTAAGTGCACAATTGACAAAAAAAGTTAAATTTTGGTGACTTCTATATCGTTGCTAATAGAGCAAAAACTTCAGTATACAGGATGTGTTGAAGAAAGTATGTTACAAACTTGGCGATGTGGTTCCTCGTAAAAATAAAAGTACATTTATATAATGCAAGTTTCTGGCTCCTGACTAACCTGTCAGGCTCACATTTTTTTCAAAATATGATAGTATTCTTATTTCCATTTCAATATGTGAATTCATTGAGTATTGTAATAAACATTTATTATTGTACTGTGGTAAATTATTGTAGCGACACACACAACTGAATTTGAAGAGGGTGATAAAATAAGAAATAATTTTGGTGTTTCAAACTAAATTTTTATAATTTAGCAAAACTTGTACTTACCTTTTAAATTAACAATGATATTTCCCTTGACCCCAACTACCCAATATACAAATACTTTATTTTACTCTCGAGACAAAACTGCCTCGATCCTTATAAAATAAAATCGACCCATACTACATACAATTGTTAAAGAACACTGCTTCACACAGAATGGTTAAACAACGATGATTTTAAAAAAATCCAGTATAGATTTAATCCATATCCACTGAAATCTGACGAGCAGAGATTTTTGAAAATCAAATTTTACCTGTTACTATGTGTACCTACAGTAACGTCTGCATGGAATTTGACATTTAGTTCTTAGCGAACGGAAAGTTAATAACTTCTTACAACCAGAGTTTAGCTTGCTGAAATTTTTATGTGAGACAAACTGATATTATTCAGTGTTTCTGCAGCCGGTTTGTAAAATTGATTTAATTTTAGGCATTATATAGTTCTGAATCGAAAACCACTATATGCGTACTACAGTAAAGTAAGTATGTTTTAGAACACTTTAGTTAAAGAACAGATACATTTTATTGCGGCCTCGAACACTTTTGAGAATGGCAACATATGTGCACCTTGTTTATTACTTACACTAAGGTTAATTGAATTAAATCTACTACAGGTTAGAGAGAAAATACGTTTTCTTATGGGAGAGCTTGGCACAGGGATAATTTCTGCCACTAGTTTCGCTTCAATTGCTAATGTACCAGGTAAATACGAAACCGTAGTAAAATAAAAATTAAATTAAATTGAAAATGTCATAAGTCATTTAATTAAATTTTAAAGTGCAAAAAAAAAATCTTGTTTTAAATTATCAACTTAAAGTAAGTTAAAATTCAGGAATACTCTGTGATTGACCAGTTTGGTGTACGACCGATACCAGCGCTCAAGTGGCAGAAATTTTCCTTGCGAGAAACTTATATCATTGATCTTTCTAACATATAATAGAATTAACCTTGCTTACACTATTGACGTTTTTGTATTGAATGACATGACGATTCAAGAAATTTGATTCAATAAACATTGAAAGGAACACTTGAAAAGTTATCACACGATTTGTAAACAAATAATGCACAAAATAAATTATGTAGCTATTTTACAAAAATCTACTATTCGTGCACAACACATAAACATTTGATTAAACCAACACAAAACTTCTCATTATTTTATTTTGTATTATTTTAAAGAAATTATGCATTTATTTTTAAAATTGTTTAATTCGCATAAATAACTCAATTATTATGTTATTTGAATTTATAATGCCACAAAAGACTCTTTCCTGATTTTAAATATTTTGATTCAAAAAAATTTAAAACATGTTCGAAACGAAAATCTTTGACGAAATTCAAGGCATTCAATAAATTGAAAGACAAAATGGCCGCGGTTGTGACGTCAGCATGGCGTCACACGACATTCAATACATTGAATTCGATAAATTTGACAGAAAATTGAAGAGAAATTTGATTATGTGAAAGGGCCTTAACTATGTAATTGACGAAATTCTGGTTAATTGACTTTTTAGCCGAAACCGTACAATTTGTTGCTTTGAAACAGCTATCACGGTAAAAACAATTTTAAACAAAACTGCAAGACAGATTTTTGATATATGTTCTCGTTTAAGATAAAAAAAAATAACTATCGCAAAAACAATAGAAACTAGAGAGTTTGTTTTACCTTGCCTACCCTCGTCAGTTTTTTAAAACGCATTTGGATTATGTCAACAATTGCCGGAAGATACTAACTGAACTGAAATCAAGTAACCAGTGCTTCGGAAGTGTTTAATTAACCATGTCTTTAAATTAGTTCGAGAAACAGTAAATATTTTGTGGAAAAAAAAATCACCCTTCACTTAATCATCATTCAGATGGTAAAACAAAAGTAAAATACGTAAGTTATGTTGACTCTGGTGCCCGATTATATGATTCTAAATTCGTTTATTCATCTAGATCAGGCAGTGTTGTACAGTCAGAATACTTTTCATGTATGTTTCTGTTTTTTTATAAAAACCACTATGCTAGTAGGATTTATTTAATACTACGAATAAAACCAATTCTATCGTCCAACTTAAGCAGTAAAAGTTCAGTTGTGTATACTTCAATTTAAATCAGTGTAATGGAACTAGTATAAAGCATAAGTGTTTAATTGTGTTAACTTTTAAGTGCGCTCTTTGCTATGTATAAGATTAATATTAGGTTAGAAAGATCAGTGTTAAAAGTTTGGCACAGGGAAGAAATTTCCGTAGCTGCGCTACTATCTCTAAGGAACCAGATAAAATACGAAACCGTAGTAAAATTAAATTCAAATAGACTTGAAAATAACAGAAGTCATTTAACTTAATTTTAAAGTGAAAGGAACCAATTTCGCAATTTTAAATTATCAACTTAATGTAACTTAAAATTCAGGAATGCCTTGTGATTGGTCAGTTTGCACCCGTTACCGATACCAGCGCTCAAGCGACAGAAATTTTCCCCGTGATAAACTTTTAACATTGATGTTTCTAGCCTGTAGTAATATTTACCTTACTATGAGACACTAGATGAGTGAATAAAGTCTACAGACGTTAAAGTGAGTATTTATATTGTGCTATAGACATGCATAACAAGTTGTTTTTCCCCCCATTTCGGTCTGAGAAGAGAAACATTTGCGAGTAGTAATAAGTAGGGACGCCTGTTTTTCGCGAAAAAGATTTTTCCCCAATCTGTTTCAGTGACTTACGAGCATATCGGCAATTCTGCTTATATTCGTGAAGTGATGTCCCTCATTTGACTGATCCAATTACTGTAACGTTCCTGCAACATCACACGTCCCTGATTTGCCGGTAGAATCCCAGGGCTCGTGACAGTTAAAATATCCAATCACTGACCACGAAGTAGAACTGCAGATGTGTACGTAAGGCACCGAAACTAAGTGGGGCAAAACTATTTTCGCGTAAAACAGGGATCCCATGTAATAAGTACAGTCATACACTGCATTTATTAGTCGTTTGGAAATAGTGATAAGTTGTGTATTTGTCTTCTTTCGACCGCTGTGTATTTTTTAATGGGCAGAGAAGGTGGGGAGGATCACTCGCTTCGGGTCGACACTGCCGAGCATACCCGAGCACACCCGAGCACTGCCGAGGACCCCGAGTGGACCCGCAGCAAGCGATCCTCCGGACCTTCTGCACTCAGATGATCTCTGTTTCCGCCAATCAAAAATACTTTGGGATTGAAGGAACATAAATGCACTACAAATAATTAGTCGCGAAATGATACAACTGGGTAGGTCCCAAGAAGAACGTAAATAAAAACAATACCTTACCATCAGCTGCTTGTAAAGAACGGCGTTAGCATATCAGGTGGCTATGGCATCTCCAATTCCTTGCCAATGCCCTTGAAGATTCTCGCCAGGTGTAACAGACGTAATCCCACATAAAGAAGTCAAGTGGTGTCAGATCGGGTGACCGTGGCGGCCATGAAGTGGGACCATCCCGACTTATTATTTTCTTACTTTACAATACATGTTAAACAATTGCGAGCACGGAATATTATTTTTACTCGTCCTATTGATGTACCGTTCTAAACATGCGTGAGTTTTAAAAAGAGAACTAAAGCTCACCTCAATTTGTAGCCGTCGACATTGTAGCTGATGACCTGCGGCCTAGCGGAAGACGATGCAAACAGGATCGCCGAGAACAACAGCAGTACCTAGAAACATACAGAAAAATGAAATGAGTTTTCACAACCTTTATTTTCGAAAAAACAGTAAACTATTTGGCGTGAGCGATGCTCTGATGGCGCTGTCAGCACATAGCTATACCTACTCGCCAAATCGTGGACTCAAAAGAACATGATTTTTTACAACTAACACTTTCTAGACATTTTAAATACGCAAGTGAATATGACAGTACAACGCCATTGTCAGTTGCAGAAGAAACCTTTATGATATAAAGCTTGAACTTGAACGGCTCTTTAGTGCGTCTACGTGTGGGTGTGTTTGAGTGTAAACATAAAAAGTCAACCAAATGGTTCAATGCCACCATGTAAAATAATTGTTGGGCGCAAATATAGTGAATTCTCGGTTCAAAATATACACATTACTCGCAAGCAAATCATATCACTACATCGACTGTACCATGTACCATATTTTTTGACACGCTGAAGCTGACAATATTTTTTTTTGGCACAAAGAAATTTGCTTTAAATAAATTACTGGGTTCCGTGTATACATTTGATTCATTTGGATGAGCTCAAGTTTGATGGTGGTACCAGTAAAAATATAGTTTCATCTTTGAAACAGTTACCGCGCACGCAAATAAATTTGGCACACTGAACAATTATTTTCCTCTGTGAGCCTGGGTCTTCAAGGAACTTAAAAAAAAAAAAAAAAAAACATTCTCAACGTTATTGGTTGGTATGGTGAACTTTAAGAAGTTAAAGAAGCAGCTTAGCGAGCTAAACTAGAGTACAAGATTCCCATCGAACAGTTTTTACTGAGCGGTGACCATATAATTTCATTGGTGGAAAGACTGTAGCAAAGTTCAGTGCACTTCTACATCTGAGTTTCATAGACATCCATTTTGAAGTACGGCAGTCTAAAAAGGCGTTTTTGTAGCTATGTTGGAGGGCTTAGAAACGGTGTTTTTAACAAGCGTAATGTCTTAACAATGATGATCCGACATCGTATGAAGTGTATTTTTTTTTCGTACGTTGGAAAATTGACACACGTGGAAAATTTTAGTAGAAAGAGACTTGTTTACGAACACACTGCGACGCATTTGAAGATCGTCGTAGGTGGCAAACTTTAAGTCTTTCACTTACACATCCTTTTGTTTGCAGTATTTGCAACCTATAACTGTGTCGGTATAAACAGTAAAAACACTTTCCATATGATAAATAAACCAGAGATATCTCTGTCACTGACTAATGGTAAAAAGTGGCGGCTCATTTTATGCAGGCGAACGTCGCCGCTTATTGGCTGCCCGAGACTCTTGATACCAAACCCTTGTTTTTTTTTGTTTTTTTTTTTTTTTCATTCCTTCGTTGTACAGCAGGTTGCCTATTGGCCTGGCTGCCGGCTATAAGACAGCCGTATTACGCTGATTGGCGGCAGGCTGGTTAGCGAAGCCATTTTGCTGGTGTGTGTAAGTGAATTTACCGCCGTCTTACCGGCTATTCAAATTTCGTATTCCTAAATATTCTGCGACTCTGGGATGAGGTTCTATTATTCTAAGTTAGCAGTTGAAAATGTACGTCCCAACAGCCAATAGGCGTAATCCTGGGAAAGGCGTTGTCTATAATGACGTTACCTACAAAACTTGAATAGCACCGGCCATGAGATTTCTGGTTTGCAATATGCCGTACATTTATTAATATACTCGTGATAACACGTTAAGAGTGTAAAAAATTACGAATTTATTTCCCAGCTTAATCTACGAAAAGTTCAGAACACAACGATGTTCAGTTATCTCTTGCAGAGCATATCCTTGGATATATGGTACTTACATGTCGTCACTGCTTAAGTTACACTTTAAATGTACTTTTATTCACTACAAATTTAGTTGTTGGAAAGAACATTTTGGTTTAAGAATGGACTACTGCAAAGAAGCTTTGTCGCAAGGAAAATCATTGTTTAAAGTTTCTAGCAAATGAAAAATTATTGTTTTACTATTAAAATAGCTCAGTTTTTATTATAGTACAAATATTTTAAAATAATTTTTGTGTTAAAAAGTTATTCTGTTTATGTCAAAGTCATTTATATTTATTATCAAAGGTAACTTTTTGAAGATACAATTTAGTAGCTACAAATAAATATTATTTAAGTATTTTTTGTGGAAAAGTAAAGGTATTATTTACTGTAACCTAAAAGTATCGAAGAAACTTATTTATTTGCTTCCAAGGCACCCGCCTACTGGCCGTGTGTTTATGTGAGAGAGGCACGGTACCAAGGGCGATGTTGACCGGCTCATCTGGTGCGGTATCGCCTCTACCGTAAGACACTACAACGGCGTCCAGTGGTATCCTAGATCACTCGCCTGAATGATACTTACAGTAGTGTACTCAATCTCTATAATGGTGGAAAGTTTTAAGCAAAGTTATTGCCGAATCCCGTAGTTTTTCAGATACAACAGGTTACATTTTTTAAAGGGGCTCCGAAAAAATTTTTTCTAATTGACGTGATGCTTTGAAACTTCCTTTCAGACATCGTTTGAAGTATATTTCCCTTTCGTTCGTTGATACCATGGACACACGTGGAATAGTTTCGTAAAAAAAACAAGTATTTGCGAACACACTGCAAAACATTTTAACCACGTGGTAGGCGAGGCCCTTAAAGAAAACTTTTTTCTTTGAAGCTGTGTTGGTGGACAGCAAGAGAATCTTTTAAACACGTAGCTGTGACGTAAGATGTAACTCGAGATGCTACTACCTACACCGATGTAGTGAGTTGAAGTGTTGTCCACATATTGACTCGACAAAATATTGACACCTGACTACGTGTGTGTGTGTTTGCTGTCAGTGCTGTGTGTTACGAAAGAAAGACCAGAAAATAGCTGCAGCAAACGGTGTGATAATTGAATGAATTTTGCAATGGGGTGTGTATGAATAACTGAAATGTTTCGTTGGATTTGCGCCGTTGGCAGATAGAGTTGCTCAGTCGCAGAAAGATGCATCTATTGTCGTCGAATGTAGTCTATTACGTAGATGTGTTCATTAATGTTTCTTTGTCCACTTTTTGTTGCCTTCCTTATGTACATTGTTTGGTCCTTAGTCTGTATTTTTTTCTTTTTCGTTTACATTATGCAAGAGAAACCTGACAGGCATTGTCCTGCCATTGTGTGTGTGTTTATATATATACATATATATATATATATATATATATATATATATATATATATATATATATTGGACATTGATAAAATTGTAAACAATACCTCCTCCCCCATGCCCTATATGTAAGGACTGAAAAATTTCGCGAATTCAATGAACTGTAGGAGGGTAGAATCCATTGTACTATGCATACTCAAGCCCCGACTATTTGTCAACTAGCTGATACTCAGTGGAACAGCAGACAATGAACGAATAGACGATGCCTGAGTACGCATAGTACAATGGATTCTAGCCTACAGGTAATTGAATTCGCGAAATGTTCTAGTCCTTACCTATATGCCATTACATGAAGCTAGAAATATAAGTTTGTACGCTGCAGCAGCATATAGTGGCGAGTTATAGAAAAATAGATATCGCTAAAATATTCTCAACATTCAAACATCTATGTATACCAATTGTCATGGCGATCCAATGAACGGCACCTAAGTTGATGCGCTGCAGCTGCAGTGCCATCTGGTGTGAACTGGAGTAAATTGAATAGCACAAAACCTCCATGAAAAATACGGTGCCAAGTTTCATGGTTGTCGGACAAACTGTGTCGGAGTTTATCGATCTCATACAAAAACACAAATATACACACCAGCTGCCCCGACAAACGTTGTTTTGTCACATAAAAAACTTATTTCAAGTGTGTAAGGATGTGGTATATAAGTGCAAGAGGTCTAATAATAAATAAATAAATAAATAAATAATAATAATAGAGCAGCGACACCTGGTGGGGATAGACTGGTATCAGCTCGTGGGGATAACTGATCAATTATCACTTACACAGTTATCGACTGGGTTCTAAAATTATTAAATTAAAAATATTTACTAAACAACAGCACTTAGGAGTATAAAAATAGATAAAAACCTATTCGTAGACCTACCAAATGTATATACGAAATTTCATTGAAATCGATTAAGCCGTTTCGGAGGAGTATGGAAACAAACACTCTGACACGAGAATTTTATATATTAGATATATACACACACATATAGGACTCCGTTCACGATAAAGGGAGCACGGCATAAAGTTTTCTTCAGCCGTTTAGCAGTCATCTTTACTCTAATTTCAATATAAAAACTTACATGTAACTAAAGACCAGTGTAAACGTTTCAACGCCTAGTAAAACATATTTTTAATTAATTACAAGTTTTTCTGAGTGCTCAGTTTAAAGCAAACAGCATACACCAACATCCATTTCATACATATAGATACAGACTGCATTCTTATTTCGGAATTATTTGTACGTTTATTTACGACAGCCATTACTGGCTTCTCGGATTTGTTTCTTCGTTTATTACTATTTAATTTGTTGTTCCTATTCTCGTGCTCCGTCATTTCATGAAACTGTGAGTTTTCTGCAACTCAACATTCGATAGCAATGGCGTAGGCCTACATCCAACAAAATACTTCAGTTTTTAGTAAATGATGTTTGGTAGCCTGTTGTTGGCAAAACTGAAATAGTTGGCGACCCTTGATTTTCGCGAAAATATTTTTGCACCAACTTGTTTCAGTTCCTTGCGTACACACCTGCAGTTCTGATTCATGGGAAATCACGGGATATTTTTAATTCTCAGAGTTTGGGTTATCTGTCCAAAAATCACAGTTGTGTGGTGTCATAGCCGTCTTTAGTAGAAGGCCGCGGCCTTAGATCTGGCAACACTGTCAAGGAGGGTCTATTTTAACACTTCTTTTAACTCTACCTGTTTCGTTATTGTTCCATTGCATACCGGCGAATCAGGGGAAGCCATTTCCAGTAGTGAGACAAAATAAGTGTTAAAATTACTCTTCCTGACAGGGTTGCCAGATCTAAGGCCGCGGCCTTCTACTTGAGACGGCTATGGTGGTGTCTAAGGCCACGGTCACACTAGAGGTCAAACCTGTTCAGTTAAATACATTCGGCAGCCATGTTTTATCGTGCTTAAAGCTTAAATATGTTTGCGAGGTTACACGGCTGAATTAACTCAGTGAACTTTCTAACCTCAACAAACTTGGAACCTGACATGCATACCATATTTAATTATTATCACAGCTACACTCACAGTCTTTGGATATAAGCTAGACTTCAAATAACTGTCATTTCAGGTAGCTTTCGAAATTGGTAGGGACATGAAAAATTCGCGTTATATTTTGGGAATCAGCTATAATTCCAACCACTATAAGTTCGTGTTACTGTCGCAATTGGTCCTCGACTCCTATGACTAGAGGCACGATTTTATGGCGAAAAGATTTTTGCAACATTTGGCTTCGATGAGTCATGTGCACACCTGCAGCTCTGCTACGTCGTCTGTGATTGGATGATTTTACTCTCACTGGCCTTGGCAAATTATGGACGTATGGAGTCACAATAGTCTTATTATGGTTGGTGCAGTCAAATAAGAAACGTGTCTGAACATAGACACGCTGCCAATAACCTTGAAACAGAACTGCCGATGTGCACGTGAGTCACTGAAACAAAGTGGGGCAAAAATCTTTTCGCGACAAAATCGTGGCCCTACCTATGACAGTTCCTGGAAGTCGCTGAGCCAATAACAAAAACGTAACAAAATGAAGGCCTATTTCACTGTGTCAGCGGGCAGGTAGTTAACATCTGATGTCTTCTTGAGCACTCATATATTCTTGGAGGCTATCCTACGAGTCAGTGAACCCACGAATTTTTCCCGTCTCTAGCAATTGTATCTTGAATTTTGACACCTCCTGGAAGGCGCTAGGCCAATAATAAAATAGCAACTTAATGCAAGTACGGTTATGTTTAGGGACCCGAAAAATTCACGTTTTCTTACAGGCACAAATTAGAATTCCAACAACTGTAACCTCATGTCACTTTCTCAATTGGCTCTTGACTTATATGACATCTCTTGGAGAGAGCTGAGTCAATGATAATGTAAATACAGACCCAATGATGTGGTTTCAATATATCAATGAGCAACCAATGAGAAGATGTTGTCTGCTTGAGTACCCTGATGTTCTTGGAGGATAGCCTACAGCTCAGTGAACTTGCGAATTTTTCTGTTCTCCAGTAATCAGTAGAGACATCTGATATTCACATAAATAATTTTGCACCAGCTTCTTTCAATACCTTATGTGTAGGGCCACGATTTTGTCGCGAAAAGATTTTTGCCCCACTTTGTTTCAGTGACTCACGTGCACGTCGGCAGTTCTGTTTCAAGGTTATTGGCAGCGTGTCTATGTTCAGACACGTTTCTTATTTGACTGCACCAATCATAATAAGACTATTGTGACTCCATACGTCTATAATTTGCCAAGGCCAGTGAGAGTAAAATCATCCAACCACAGACGACGTAGCAGAGCTGCAGGTGTGCACATGACGCATCGACGCCAAATGTTGCAAAAATCTTTTCGCCATAAAATCGTGGCTCTACTAATGTGTAGAGACCTGAAAATTTCGCGGGTTCTCTAACCACTAGGCTAGCCTCCAAAAATATCTATGTGCTAAAGAAGATAGCAGGTGTACATTGGTTGTTCACTGACACAGTAATATGGACCTTCATTTAGTTACGCTTTTGTTATTGGCTCAACGAATTCCAGTAACTGTCATAAGAGTCGAGGGTCAGTTGCGAAAGTAACACGAATGTATAGTAGTTACAATTATAGCTTGTTACCAAAAAAAACGCGAATTTTTCAGGACCCTACTTATGTGCATATCTACAACTGTACGCCATAGTTATTGGCAGGATTTATCTATGCTATGCAGAGGCGTCTCTCATTTGACTTAAGCATTCAGAACAAGGTTACAGCAACACCACAAATATGTGACTAGCGAGTATAGTCCTAAGATGTGTGAGAGTTAAAACATCCCACATTACTAGGGCCCGGTAGTTTTCGCGAAAAGATTTTTGCACCACTTTGTGTCAGTGCATTACGTGCGAACCTGCAGCTCTGCTATGTGGTCAGTGATTGGATGTCATAACACCTAGCGTGTATCTGGAGGTTAAACCCGCAAATCACAGACGTGATGTGTCACAATTATCCGTCTACTGATTGGCACAGTCAAATGAATAACGACTCTGCACAAAAACACTCTGCCAATAATCATGAAGTTGAGGTGCAGGTGTGCACGTAAGACACTGAAACAAAGTGGGGCAAAAATATTTTCGGGCCCTACACTAAACAGAGCTGTGTACGTAAGAAAGTGTAACAAGTTTATCCAAAATCTTTTTCGCGAAAATCAGGGTTCATAATAGTAATCACTAGAGATGATGGTATACCGTGAAAATGTTTTGTGTCAACATATCTTTGAAAACGCTGTACTCAATTGCAACACATATGATTGGACAATGTACGTCTGACACAACGTAGCTGTCTATAGACAAATAACAGGCATTACATATTACAATAGCGGCATTCTTATTGGTTGAGTTAAATAGGGCAACAAATCCACATACAAGCGAAAGCCAGCAATCTTCTGGTAGCTGAACGTACGTTGAAATCCAGCAAACAGTCAAGTTTTCCCGAGATAAACCATTATCCTTAGTAATAACTCAGTTTCAACCCAGACAAGATATCATCGAATTCGTTACTCTGTTCAATGTATGTTTGTTGTTTGTCCAGAAATGCTTAATGATAAGCCGTGATCCGATTGGAAAACAAA
The DNA here is from genome assembly GCA_003012365.1 of Medauroidea extradentata. Taxonomy (NCBI): domain Eukaryota; kingdom Metazoa; phylum Arthropoda; class Insecta; order Phasmatodea; family Phasmatidae; genus Medauroidea; species Medauroidea extradentata. Next base: position 39,637 of record PNEQ01113357.1, read on the forward strand.
CTAAAATGCACATAATATTTGAAGTATATCTTAGACTGAAATCTAATCCTGAAAATTTTCGATCCCTCCACAGTAGATAGATCGTTCACCTCTCATCAAAGCTACCCGTTTTCGATTCCTGGCTGAGTAAACCCATGATTTTTCTCACGTGACAAACTTTTGAAGAATTCGTATGAATCGTTGCATACATCTTGAGAGACAACTCAGGGAAAAAAACAAGGCAGAGTTATAAGGTGGTGGTCACAGCCTTTAAATAAGAAATTAATTTAAAATAAAATTACTTCTCATTAGTTTGATTGATGGAATATTGCTCAATGAGAAACGTTGTATGTATATACTTCCGTTACTCGAGCAATTCGTTTCTCCATCTTAGGACTTCAATTCAGGTCTTCTTTCAGGGGTTAACTTCATCATCCCTGTCAAAGGTGTGCTCTCGAGATGAAAACAAAACTGCACCAACTTAAGTTTGGTTGTTTTTTAGTCTCAGAATCTCAGAGGTTCTACCCTTACATCATAGACGAGTGGTGTCGCAGTAATCCCATTCTCATTGGCTCTGTCAAATGAACGATGCCTCTGCACAAAGACACGCAGTCAATGACAATGAAGCATATCAGCAATTGTGCAGATAAAGCAGTGAAACAAGCTGATTCCTAACTCTTTCCACCAAAAATCAGTGGCTCTAACAATAGCTAGAGACAGGAAAACTTCGCGTGTTAACTGCCCTGCAGACTAACCACTAAGAATATCTGTATAACTAAAGAATCTGCTCGTGCTAAGTCAGCATTCAAACACTTCTTTATCACTGGCTTGAAGCCTTCCAGGTGTCAAATTACATAAAGTCAATTTCAAAACTGACACGAGCATAAAGTTGTTTGAATTCAGGCCTGTGCCCAAATGAAAACGCGAATATTTCAGATCTGCAATTTACTTAATTTTCACTGATGATGTTAATCTTGGCAGACAACTCATTATTAGTAGAGAACTGTATATTTCGGGTTATCTAACAACAGATTGGACTCCTAGTTACTGAGTGTTCTTCTGACTTCTGTTGTTGGCCGGTAGTTTGTGTGGCGAGTCTAAAGGATTATTTCAACCAACGATATGAGCAATTGTAAACGCCCACTACCTCGTAAAGCGGGCAATCAAAGGTCCGAAGGTCCGGAGCCAAGGACGACACGGAGTGTGTTCGTGTGAGTATACGCCAGTGAATTCCAGCATGCCGCCAAATAATAACGCGAAATCTGTTCGTCTCTAATAATAATTGACCAGCCAAATTCACATTTTTATTTGGTAACAAGACTAGATTTCTCCGGCCCTGCATATATATGAGTACAATACGTATAGAGACAGGAAAATTTCGCGAATTAATTGCCCCGCAAGCTAGAATCCATTGTCCTATACATATTCGAGCTTCATTGTCTGTTATTCCACTGAGTAGCAGCTAGTGGACAAATTGTCGAGGCTTTAGATGCATATGACAATGGATTCTAGCATGCGGGTCATTGAATTCGCGAAACTTTCCTGTTCGTAACAATACGTGACTCCATTAGCCACGAGCCTCTATATGATGTCATTTACGTGTGTGACCGCTTTGCAAGAGGTTGGCTACTCTATCATGGGACATTTCTGGACAGCTGCATTCTCCGCTGAAGGACAAGACATTTCTCCCCAGTGGGAGAAGTCGAACGAGTGTACAGACATTTGGAGTCTACCCTGCTGGAAAAATATAACGCAAATGTTGCATGTATCTAGTAATTACAGATGAAGTGCAGGCGTGTCTGGGTTTCTACATTCTTCGAGTGCTCCGATACGAGCGCATTAATAAACGGCACTAAGTGCTATCCAGTGACAGGAGAGGGAATGATGTAGTAGACAGAACAGGTATCCTGGCCAAGTATCCGGGGGCCGGGCTGACATTCCCGGTAATGACGCCGACATTGGCGAGGGGGAGGCGACCACCAGGCGGCCTTCGTATCCCCCAGAGAAGCAGCACTCGATGTGCTGACGAGCCTGCGCGTGGGTGACGTCTCACGCTGAGTAACGCGCCCAGGGACGTCCTGGGTCATCCGAGTCACTATCAGACAGAGACGAGGTACTCACTCTACCAGTGATCTGTGTGTTGGAATGCCCGGAGCGTCGTACGGCGAGCCCTGGCCTGAAGATGTCTCCTCTGGCACGCCTCTGTGTGGGACGTTCTTGTGGAATGTATCAGGTATGTCCAGCTTTAATTTCCTTTAAGGTTGTTCAAGTTGGGAAAACTTGTAATTTTATATTTGTATGACATAGTGTTACTTTCGTTGACGTTACTCGAGAGCACATTTGTATCTAACAAAAAATTTAGCTTGGCTAGTTTTCCCTCAGTGGCACTTCAAAGTCAAAATTTACATGATTTTCATTCTTATACAGTAAGCCGCAATAACCAATTAACATAATGAAATGAAAAAAAAAATTGACATTCGAACTACGTGTCACGGGATACTACTTAACATTTACAAAATATGTTTGAATTTAAAAACTTTCTGAAATTTTGAAATTTTTTTGTTTCATGTATCTATTTTTATATAAAAAATATTTCAATCAGTGACCCGTGACAAGTTTGTTCAATGTGAATATTTCATTAAGTTCATTGGCTTTTTGTGGCTCACAAAAATAAAAAAAAAGAGCAAATTTTGTCTTTGAAGAACTATTGTTGTAAAACTAGCTGAGCTATTTTTTGTAAGTACAGTAATCCCAAATTACGTCTACAAAACTAACGGTATTTAATACAACCATAAATTACGATTTATTCTCACTTGGACGCGCTTAAGAATATTCCAAACTTATCGCCACTTTATAAGAATTTGATGGCTGAAGCAAAATATTTGGGCCCCGCCCATCTTTTATTTTAGAGGCATTGCTAGGGTAACAGGCTAGAATTCAAACAGCTTCAAGTTCATGTCACTTTCGCAATTAGCCAGTGACATGTTTGGTCACTTATTTCTGGGTGCTGAGTCACAAATAGGTAGGGACAGGAAAATTTATCGAATTAAATGACCCTCAAGCTAGAATCCATTGTTCTATGCGTACTCAAGCCCCGTTTATTCGTCCATCGTCTGCTGTTCCACTGAGTAGCAGCTAGCGGACAAATGGTCCGGCATGGGATATTTTATTATAACATGCAGGTAATTGAATTAGCGAAATTTTCCTGGCCCTAAAAATTGGGAATCAACTAAATGCTTATCCAATCATGTGGTACCACTGTGTTAACGAGCAGCCAATGAACAGCTGCTTCCTACTTGAGTACACAGATATTCTTGGAAGCTATCCTACATGTCGGTGAACCCGCGAATTTTTCCTATCTCTATGTGTTGCGATTGTAGATCCTCATAATTTGATGACACTTTGGCTGTATGATCATAGCTCTGACCTCGGCAATCCTGGATTATCAGTGGCATAACATTGTCTTTGCATGCAATTTGCACTTCAAATAGATTTCACAGCAACCATAACAGTTTAATGGGAACTTAAGAATAGTGGCATAGTCATATTTAGGAGAAGGCTGCAGCTTAGATCTGGCAACCCTGGCAGGAAAGGTTATTTTAACATTTCTTTGTCTCGCCAAAGGCAGTGGCTTCCCCTGATTCGCCGGTGTGTAGGGCAGAATAACGAATAAGGTACAGCCATTGCCTTTGGAGAGCTAAAATAAGTGTTAAAATGATCCTTCCTGCCAGGGTTGCCACATCTAAGGCCGCGGCCTTCGACTAAAGATGGCTATGATAGTGGGTTATCCCATTCGTTTTAAATTATGCATAATTTATAGAGATCCGGAAATTTTGCTAGTTCAGCGACCAGCAGGTTGGACTCCACAGTCCTGCATACGCTCTGTCCTCATCTACTAGTACATTGACTGCAGCTCCAGTGAGTTGCCACGTATCCAGGGAGTCTGTGAGCGTTTACATGCAGGTCTGCTATTGGTTCGCAGTCCTCAAAGAAGAGTTTTATTTACGCCGATCCAATTGCGAAAGCAATTAACATGTATAGTTGTTTGAAATCTAAAACCCGTTACACACTATCCTTAATTTTCTACTCAATTACTTACTTATTTCTGTTCATAAATATCGGTAGCTATTTTACACCAGAATTGTGTATCAAAACTTCTTTGTTGCGTACACACTATCACTGTTTACTAGCAACTTTCGGTACATATAGAAGAAAAATATGTTTATGATGTTGGTTGCTGTAATCCATAAAGTATAACTGTAGAATTCCCGAAAACTATTTCACAAACAAGACATGCGTGTGACTTCCAAATAAGTTACATTATCTTGTATTAGCTAGGTTTTGATAACTCCGGCAGTCAATATTATGTATGAAACAAGAAATTTATTTCTAGTCGAATCACATTGGCAACCCTGCTTGCGTACTTCGCATGCGCCGTGGTGGAAACTGTGCGTTGCGCATGCGCGTGAACAAACACTACAATGAAAAATAGGACGGGCTCTATGTGAAATTAAGTACAGAATTATGCCCGGAACCAGCGTAGTTACGGTACACATTGTCGCAGTGCTACTTGAACAGAATTTGGTACGGAATTATATACTGAATTATGGATAGTGTGTACCGGGCTTAACGTCTTCGTAAATTAATCCGCGAAATTTCAGGGTCTCTAATAATTTATCTTTTGTTTCCATAACGTAAGGGTGCCCCCCCCCCCTTAGAATGTGAGACCCGGGGCCACGTTTGCCCCTCCCTACACTCCCAGTATATGTAGGTTATGTTATATCTGCTCTGGGATTTAACGTTGAGGCAGGTTGTCTGCACGCTTGTTGAGTGACTAGCGCCTAGAGGCTAAGGGGAGGCATGCTGCGCGTTTTGTGTCGTCCTTACAGCTTTCGCACTAGTAAACCTCGAACGCGCGCAAAACACGTTCACCTAGGCGGCCACCTTAAGGACGCGTCCACACATTTTTTCATTGACAAATTTTTATTTTTATATTTGTAAAATATGTTTCTTTATTGGCTTAGACGTAAATTGTGACTATATTTTGCTCTTATGAAAATATTTTATCTCTCTTAGTAAGGGACAGGAAAACTTCGTGAATTCAATTACCTGCATGTCAGAATAGACTATCCTATGCATACTCAAGCCCCGACCATTTGTCCATTATCTGCTACTCAGTGGAACGAATAGATGGGGCGTTAGTATGCATAGGACAATGGAGTCTATCATGCGGGTCGTTGAATTCACAAAATTGTCCTGTCCCTACTCGTAGTTTTTTCGTAACGGCTCGTAAATGTCAAAACTTACATGTTACGGTTTTCAGAAAGACATTAAAATCAACTGACAGATCAAACAGAAAAAAATTACAATGAATAACGATGTTGTACGCTACAAGGTCTTCTATATAAAACAACAAAATAAAATATGCTTGCATTTTTTTAATTTTTTAAAATTTGTATTTAAAATTTTAATTTACATACGAAAAAACTTTATTTTTTGTTCTTATATAGGAGAACTTGTAGCCTACAACATTGTTATTCACTGTGAATTTTTTTCAGTTTCGTATGTCAGTTTGTTTTAGTTTCTTATTGGAAACTGTAACATGTAAATTTTGAAAATTACGAGCCATTACGTAAAAACTATGAGAGATAAAAAAAAACTTCATGAGAGTAAAATTTCGCCACAGTTTATGTTCAAAATAAGAAAAAATAATATCTGGTACGCAATAAAAATATGTCGATGAAAATTTCTGTGGACCACGCCCGCAAGTTGGTTCAAGTGTTAATTAGAATCCTCCCATTAACAGTAACATTTTAAATAGTTTTGTGTGACAAGAACATATCTCACACTTCAGACGCACAACGTGGAGTGAAAATGTATCCGCGGTGTTCAAAAAGCGAATATACAGAAAATACAATAACGTCTAAAAAAATACGCGGCTACCCTCACAAATGTATGAAGCTTGTGTTATTTTTTAACTACAGTCCAATCTTCTGGAGTTCCTCAGCCTGTATATGTGCCTTAAGTCGGAAACGTAGTTCAGTTCCAGAAACATAGACTCTGTTGTCGTCGGAGGAAATATGCTACTTTTAGTCTGTTTTTTTTTGTTGTGTTGTCTGTATTCATTTTGATTCCAGTCTATTGTCATTTGTGTCGTCATCGTTGTCCCCGTCCATATTTATCGCCATTTTCCATAAAACTTCTTTTCTTGTTTAATTATATAGTTTTTTGTGACATCTTTCTGGATACTATAATCAAAAATCTTTTACACAGTTATATGTATGTTATATGTAAGTTGACAACAGCTAATGCTGGCTTTCGTCTGTTTGTTTTCTGTCGTATTGTGGGGGATTTTCGCAACTCGGGAACATTCGCTCGCTATGTCGCGTGTCCCTAAAAACGTGTTAGTTTATAAAATTTGTGGCCATAATTGAAATCTCACCATCTTAAGAGTCAGTCTCCCACCTACGTGTTGATTTATTGGTTTTCCTTGCCTATTTTTGTTTGACTACCGTAAATTCCGAAGTACCACAATTGACACATATCTATCTAGCATTTTTAACTTCTATAAAAAGGGCATAATTATGAGTTCCTAGTTCACTTCTTATGCGTCTACTGAAGGGTAAGATAAATGTTTTCATTGACGTACTTTTGGAATTTTTTGTCGTGAAATAAAAATAGACAAGGCAAATGAATAAATCGACACGTAGGACGGAGACTGACTCTTAAAACCCTGAACTGCTTGGAGACGTTTAAACACAGCCTGGCCGTGTGATTAAAGCTACATTACTTCAGCTGATAACTTTTTTTACAAACATCCGCAACAAGCAATTGATACGTTAGTTAGTAACCACTTCCGCCCAGTGCGACCGGGAAGGGCGTGTCCGTATTTGTCGGCGTACAACTGATAAGCTCTGGACTGGGCGCGTATGTGGAGAAATAACGTGCATTCAGAAAGGGATACATGCTGGAATTATAGCTTGTGTCTGAATGAAAACGTAAATTTTTCAGGTCTCTACGTATGAGGAGACCTGCTGCATATAGCATTTCCCCTACGCGCCCGTTATGAAGACGTCACCGAAGCCTGGAAAGGCTAGGGAATAACGCGTATTCATTCAGTTCCTGGATAGAGTTCAAATCATTGTACCCTGGAAGTACTGCCGTCACTGGACTGCAATATAAGTGAATGACACTCACTGTAGGTGCGTGAACCGGCAGAGGAACAGCCGGAAACAGAATGAACGAGTCGTGCACGTTCAAACCAGCCGTGCCAACGACCAGCATCTATCCCTTTCTCAATGCACGTTATTTCCCCACATATGACGCAGTGATATGGTTCTGACCTGTATGCTAGCTTCCAAGAACTTCTGTGTATTCAAGCAGACGTTATCTACTCACTGGCTGCTCGATGACGCAGTGATATGTGTCTGCGTTTAGTTGCTATTGTACTATTGGCTAAGCGACTTCCAGGAAGTGTCAAACAAGTCACGGGCCAATTAGGAACCATCATCTCTAAAGATAATACTTAGAGATGATGGTATGTCGCGAAAAATTGTTGTGCCAACATAGCCTTGAAAACACTGTAGTTTCTTGCAACATGTGCGATTGTGTGATATACGCCTGACACGCTGTAGTCATATGTAGACCAGTAATAGACATCAAATATTACAATAGCGGGATTATTATTGACTCAGTCAAATAGGGCAACAGCTCAACGTACAAGCGAAAGCCAGCAATCTTTTGGTAAGTCGAACGTAAGTTACAACCTAGCAAACAGTCAAATTTTCTCGCGATAAAACATAATCTCTAATAATACTAAATTTTGCCAAGTTCACATGCCATGGAAGTCCTTATAGGTCGTTCGGGATAAAGTGAGCACTAAAAATTTAAACTTTGAAAAATATCACTAGCCTTTACTGCATATAATTCAACATTAACTATAGTCCCTTTACTGCTTGTATGGTTGGCAGCGAAATTACGCAATATAATGCCGTGTATTTTCCTATTTAAATGCAACAAAACTGAAACAAAATCAACCAGAATCGACATAATTGTATTTTATATAATTATTATATAATATTTTTATCAATTTATGTATGTACCTACCGACTGCACAATTTATCTTACACCCGCAAACATCAAGTGACATGTCCAGAGAGGTTAGACATTCCCCATCGTTAACCGTTACGCGCGGGAAGATACTGACTGAAAATGGAACTTTAGCATAGCTTATTTGAGTGCTCACTTTATCCTGAACCGCCTATATATGTAAGCAACCGGTCCTGCATCTCACCTGTGACGCCATGAATGTTGGCACGGCCTCTGCGACTGCAGGAGTATTTACCAAGTCTGCTCGTCTTGACACAGATGCGGTGCTTATTTATGACTGTACACAACTCTGAGTTGTCTGTGGAGTTGTTACACTAGTAGAGGCAGGTACACTTCACAGCCAGTAGTGTGTAAGAGGCGAGGAATTAATTCTCCAGAAATACAGCCAGGTCCCCACAACACAACTGTTACGTACTCTAAGTGTAGAGTCGGATCTACAGGTGCCTGCCGTGAAAAGCGACCACTCTTAGCCTATGCTGCCCGACCTTCACGAATAGCGCCCCCCCACGACGACTTTCCGAAGTAGAAGTTTCGACCACTGAGTCACAAACTCTTTTCTTCTGGGTGCCAGACGACCTGGAGGCTTTCGTTCCAGAAGCCTTTCGTTGGTCATCCTCGCCTCCGACTACATCCAGGCGCTATGGTCGCGGTATGCCACAGCCGTGACCACTCTGATAACACTGATAGCCTCCCCGATTAAATATCACTACTAGTGGCTTGCACCGACGCAGCGCAGGCCAGTGTCACATACAAGGAGGAGGGGGAAATTGGGGAAATTCCCCCCTCCCCAAGAGCCCAACCTTGTTTTACAAATGTTATACTTTTTATTCAAACTACTGAAAATGCAGTAGGTGTTATGAACTTTGCAATATATTCTAAGAAACTGACTGTAAACTCTTCAAAAATGTTCCAATTTGTGTCTGTTGTGTGTTAAACATTAAGGGGTCCGCCTCGTTGCCATAAAATCGCGCTGCAGCGTGTTTGAAGAATAAATTTTACACCGAAACTAATACACGTGTGTTCACGCCGTTTATCTACGAAAAGAACACACACTTCAGACGACTGCCCTTAAGTACTTTCAGGACAACACACGTATTAGAAATCCCCTTCTAGGGCACGTCAAAATGGGTTAAAGCGGGGTTTTCAGGCTGCTATAGCGGAAAATATACTAGCGTGATACATGTGAAACCACTTAAGGGCAGTCCATTGGACTTTAGTAAAGCGATTTCGTAAATAAAACAATAGGGTCACCACTTAAAGTCCAATAGGAAATTTGATTTTTCGCTAAGACTGCACGCCTTACGCGTAGAGGCGACGCACCGTTGTATGGCCCATACGACGTCGCCCTTAGCACCATACCTCACTCACACAAACATATGTGCCACGAGGCGGGCCCCTTAACGTTCAAAATCTTCTCAAAGTTCACAATTTTGCATCTTAAAATCAAAATTTTTCCGAGGGAGGACCCCGGGACCCCCCTATCAAATTGGCCAACCGGTACTAGCAAAAATTATATCTCCCCCCCCCCCTCAATTCCATTCTGGATCCGCCCCTGGCGCAGGTGCAGAGCAAGTAAAACATGTCTTCACGTGCACCTCTAGTCACAGTTTGGAACTGAGTAGACTCCCAGAGATTTTTTTTTACGGAACTCATGTGCGAACATATAAAATGTACATGCGCCGAAGTATAAGGTACCCATTATGCGACCTCATGCACTTCTGTTTTGTTTAATTCCACTACCGAGCAACGAGACGCAACGCAGGGGTTTATTTTGCACAGTACCCGCAAAAAGTGTGATCGGCCACCCTGCCGACCATTGCTGCAGTATACCTAAGCATGTAGAACCCAAACTAGCGCGTATACGGCGAACTTGAGATGCTACAGGTATAAGAGGTTCGAAAGTATCACGAATTCGTCTGACTGGAAGTTATATTTCAAACGGCTGTACACGTAGGGCCTAAGTTACTTTCGCGATTGTGTTAATATTTAAGGACAGTAAAAATAGGAATTTTTTCTACGCTATTCCAATTAATGTTGAAGTCGACGACCTCACAGTGTAGAGATGATGGTTTATCGCGGGAAAACATGACTGTTAGCTGGATTTCAATACACGTTCAGCTTACTAGATGATTACTGGCTTTAGTTTGTACTTGGAGCTGTTACCATATTTGACTGAGCCAATAAGAGTCCCGCTATAGTAGTCACCCAATCATGTATGTCACAAGAAACTACAGCGTTTTCAAGGGTATGTCGACACAAAACATTTTCGCGATATACCACCATCTCTAACCATGGGTTATAAGACGAGGTGATACTACGCAGGTTCGCCAGTCTCTTCCGCAGGAATGCGAGAGAAGGAACTACAAACACAAGACCCAGTCCTGAACCAGTTAAGATTGTATTAAATGTTCTCCTCCCCAGTCGGGAATCGAACCCGGGACCCGACACTCTACTAGCCAGACACTCTAACCTCTCATACAAGCTGTCGGACCTTATATGATTCGAGGATGATTGTATGACACGGCTTCAAGTATTCGCAGACGAATGACCACCAGTGCTGTAGTCGGGGGTATACACGGGCATACGCGTATACCTAGAGATTATGGTATATCGCGAAAATGTTTTGTTCGAACATACACTTGAAAACACTGTAGTTTCTTGCAACACATATGATTCGGTGATATACGTCTGACATAATGTAGTTTGTTTGTAGACCATTAACTAGAGGTACGTAAATTTCGCAGATATATTCCAGGTCAGGTTGAACACCAATTATGTATACTTCATTGTCATGTCTGTGACTTGCTGGCGGTTGTTATGAAACGCGTTTTGAAAACTGCAAGCCAGTAGTAAATAAGGAAATAATGCAAAGTGCTATCGCTTGCTACCTGCTTGTACGGTTATAAGCCAATAGATAATCGATTGTGGCCAGTGGGTGTAGGACTGACAAGTCTAGGCTGCTGCCAGATGAATCCGCGAAATTAACGTACCTCTACCAATTACATACATAAAATATTATAATATCAGGACTCTTATTGGCTCAGTCAAATATGATAATAACTCCAAGTACAAGTTAAAGCCAGTAAGATTTTGGTAAGGTAAACGTACGTTGAAAGCCAGCAAACAGTCAAGTTTTCCCGAGATAAACCACCATCTCTAAGTATACCCTCTGGTTGATTCAGACTAATACAGTATGTCTTCTTGCTAATTAATTCCAAGGACCGTTGGCGACCTGGAACTAGGAAATTGTCGTACTATGACTTTTGAGCATACCCTGCGACAATGTTGGCACTTCAACACTGATTCACAAACGTTCAGCAGTAGCGTACAATGATCCATAATGGCCCAGTTAAATCGGAACCCACGAATAACAATAAAAGTACTACGGACACGTAAATAGGACACTGGAACTTAGCTAACAGTCAACATTTCCCACAACTAATCATTAGAGACATGCGAAATTCGCGTTATCATTTGGTAGCAGACTAAACTTCACTTTACTATACACAATAGAGCATAATCTGCGATTTAATTGGCCACGAACTTTAATGTGTTGTCATTTACGTGTGTTACGTCTTTACAGAGATTGACCTCTCTACCGTGTAATCATTCTCCGCGGCATTTCACGACAATTTCGGCCAGCGGGAGACGTATAACGAGCCTATAGACACTTGGAGTCTAGTCAGCTGTCAGAAAATAACGCGAATTTTGCATGTCTCTGCTAATCATTATTAGTAGAGCCCGGAAAAATTCGCGGGTTCACTGCCCAGTAGGCTAGCCTCCAAGAATGTATGTTTTCTCAAGCAGACAACAGCTGCTCATTAGCTGCTCGCTTCCACGGTAAAATGGGCATGTGATTAGTTACATATTTGTTATTGGGTCAGCGACTTCCAGAAGATGTCAAATAAGTCAAGGGCCAATTGCGAAAGTGACACGAACGTGTAGTTGCTGGAATTCTAGCTTGTCTCGGAAAGAAAACGCAAATTTTTCAGGTCCCTAATTATTAGAGATGATGGTAAATCGCGAAAATGTTTTTGGTCCAACATACCCTTGAAAACACTGTGGTTTCTTGCGACACGTGCTGGACGTACGTTGAAACTAGCAAATAGTCAAGTTTTCCCGCGATGTACCATAATCTCTAATCATTATATATATATATATATATGCGGTAGTAAACTCTCGTTCTTGACGATTGAACCAAATAAGAAGACTGCAAGAACCTCCTGACTCTCGCGCTACTTTGGCAACCTGTATAACTGCGGCCATTCATTGAAACAACAGCCCACGAACAAGTAGCTGAGGACAGAGAGTACACAGAACTGTGGAGTCTAGCCGGCAGCACGTTGAATCCGTGACTCATCCAGGTCTTTAGGGGCATCTGATTTTCGTGAAAATAGTTTTGCACAAGCTTGTTTCAATGTCGTGCGTACAAAGTCTGGAGCTATGCATCGTGGTCAGTAATAAGTAGAGACATGCAAAATTCGTGTTATTTTCTGACAGCTGACTAGACTCCAAGTGTCTATAGGCTCGTTCAACGCCTCCCGCTGGCCGATATTGTCGTGACTTGCCACGGAGAATGCTTACACGGTAGAGAGGCCAATCTCCGTAAAGACGTAACACACGTAAATGACAACAATTAAAAGTTCCTGGCCAATTGAATCGCAGATTATGCTCTGTTATGTATAGGAGTATGAAGTTTTGTCTGCTACCAAATGATAACGCAAATTTGCACGTGTCTAGTAATAAGATATTTTAACTCTCAGCAACTTAATGTTCTACCCTCTAATTATGGTCGTGTGGTGTCGCAGTAATCTTGTTCTGATAAGAATGTATTCGTTTGTGGACATACGTCATTGCTAGAGACATGCAAAATTCATGTTATTTTCTGACAGCTGACTAGACTCCAAGTGACTATAGGCTCGTTCAACGCCTCCCGCTGGCCGATATTGTCGTGACTTGCCACGGAGAATGCTAACACGGTAGAGAGGCCAATCTCCGTAAAGACGTAACACACGTAAATGACAACACATAAAAGTTCCTGGCCAATTGAATCGCAGTGAAGTTTATTCTGATACCAAATGATAACGAGCATTTAGCACGTCTCTAGTAATTGCTCATGTTTTTTTTTTCAAACTTGTGGTAAATGAGAACGCACAAAAACATAAAAAAGCAATCCCAGAGGAATTCGGTCCAATTTTTATATTTAAGGGCGCGGTATACATTAGTTTTCAACGTACTTTTTTATTTTTATATTTGTACCAGGCTACGTCTCACACATAAAAACAAATAACAAATTTTCGTATTCAAAAAAGATTTGCTGAAATTCGAAATAAAAATTTAAAAATAAATAATTAAGAGAACACAAAAAAATATAGTTTGTCTTTACGTATAGAAGACGTTGTAGCCTACAACATAGTTACTATCCGTAAATTATTTTCAGTTTGTTATGTCAGTTGGTTTTAGGGGCGGTTACCAAACCGTAAATGCAAATTTTGACGTTAACGAGTCATTACGTAAATACTATGAGAGATAAAAATATTTCATAAGAACAAAATTTAGTCACAATTGATGTCTAAAATAAGATTTTAAAAAATCTGGTACAAATATAAAAAAAAATGATGTTGAAAACTGATGTAGCCACGCCCTAAACAGCAAGAATTCTATATATAGAATTAAATCAGTTTTTGACAACACGAAGATACAAAAAACGAACAGAAAGAAAACAGATTCTCAGTATGAAAAAAGCTGGAACTAGACAAAAAACAGTGGTCAGTGTACAACAAACGAATGACACAAGACGACACGATACAATTTCCATTCAACGGGAAAAAAAATTAGCGTTTCGGAAATTGTAATCTATTCCCGTATTCAGGCTGGTCAAGATACGAAGCTTGTTCTGATTGAAACACTCAAATAAATAACGCTTCTACACAACGACGCTGTAAATATTCACAAATCAGAGCTAAAGATGTGCACGTAAGACACTGAAACAACGAGTTGGGACAAAAATCTTCTTGCGAAAATCATAGGTGCCCCTCTGTATGGCCAAACTGGCCAGCAAGATGGCGTGAAAACATTCGCCAACCGTGAGATGTTAACGCACGCTCCATAACTAGAGCCACGATTTTATGGTGAAAAGATTTTTGCAACATTTGGTTTCGATGCGTCATGTGCACGTCTGCAGGTCTGCTACATCGCCCGTAATTGGATAATTTTACTCTCACTTGCCTTGGCAAATTACAGACGTAAGGAGTCACAATAATCTTATTCTGATTGGTGCAGTCAAATGAGAAACGTGTCTGAACAAAGACACGCTATAGGCCGTTCGGAATAAAGTGAACATTAAATATTTAACCTTTGAAAAATATCACTAGCTGTTACTACATATAATTAAACATTACCGATAGTACCTTACTGCTTGTATGGTTGGCAACGAAATAACACAACATAGTTCCGTGTTTATTCGTATTTAAATACAACAATACTGAAACAAAATCAACCGACAGCGATATAGTTGTATTTTATATAATTAATAAACTTCTTTTTTTTATCAAACTATATATGTACCTATCGACTGAACAATTTATCTTAGACGCGCAAACATAAAGTGACGTGTCCCAGGAGGTTAGACTTTTCCCGTCGTTAGCTGCTACACGCGGAAAGATACGAATTGGCTGGAAATAGATCTTTAGCAGGGCTTTTTCGAGTGCTCACTTTATTCCGAACTGCCTATACCAATAACCATGAATCAAAGCTGCCGACGTGCACGAGAGACACTGAAACAAAGTGGGGCAAAAATCTTTTCGCGACAAAATCGTGGCCCTATCCATAACAAGTCTCGGCCAATAAGAAATAGTCCACAGAATGCAAGCCAGTCAGATACAAGGCCTGTGTTCCAGAAACTCGTGCAGCAAATAACTGACCGAGTACGCTTGTGACAAAGGCAACGCCACTTCGCTTCTGTGCACATTACTGTTCTTTGCTAATTCTTCGAAGCAACGGACTCCATGGTGAATTGGAAGACGGAGGTGAACTGAATTTACAACTGCTTTTCCGCTGATTCATGCAATTGTGATTAACTGTGGGTGCTTTTGAAATGTTACGGTTTTAGAGTGTATTTTTTTATCGTGGTACGAGAACATGGTGCGTCACGTAATTTCTTAAGGCTTATTCACGTTTGAAAGTCTCAAAACTTTAGTCCTATACCTACGACTAGTGAAAGGAAAATTTCGTGAGTTTTACTACCTGCACGTCAGAATTCACTGTACTGTGTAAACTCAAGCTCCGGCCATTTGTCCGTTAGCTGCTTCTCACTGGAAAAGTAGCCAATGAACGAATAGATGCGGCTTGAGTAAGCATAGGATAGTGGATTCTAACATGAATGTCATTGAACTCGCGAATAAGAACTTTACTAATTTTGTTTCAATGCCTTACGTGCGCAACTGTAGTTCTACTTCGCTGCCATTGGCAGCGTGCGTTTGGTTAGAGGCGTCGCTCATCAGACTGTACCAATCAGAATAGGGTTACTCCCGGACCGTGACGCATAGCTGCAGATGTGCACGTAAGACATTGAGTCTTTGCGAATTAATTTTTGTAATTTCTGGATCTCTAACAATTAGGGACCTGAAAAATTCGGGGTTTTTATTTGGGAGAAAGTTCGAATTCAATTTGACACCTCCTGGAAGGAATTGAGCCAATAAAAAGAAACAGCTAAATGCAGCCCCGATCATGAAGTTTACTGTTGTAGCAAACAGCCAATGATCATTTGCTGTCTGCATGAGCGCACAGATTTTCTTGAAAGATAGTCTATAGGTTTGTGAACCTGCTAATATTTCTTTACGCTAATAGTTGCAAATAATTTTTAAAAGTTTACAGCGCTGACGACTGCCTCGTTTAATAAACTGTTGGCCATGATTTCACCTGTTTTAATACATAAATACTAGTTCCTTGCTGTAAACAACCAAACAAAATATTACAACAGCTGTTTTCCGATAAGGGATGGGGGGCCGAATGTTCAGACCGATCGCCTCCCACCAAGGCTCCTGGTGGGGTCGGTTCGCATGCGTGAATCGTGCCGGACGATGCCGCTGGCCGGCGGGTTTTCTCGGGGGTATGCCGTTTCCCCTCCCCTTCGTTCCGGTACTGCGTCATATTCACCTCATGTCACCCCTCACCAGCGTCGAATACCTTTATGTTAAGGTCTGATCAAAATCTCTCACTCACTCACTTTTCCGATAGGTCATTCGGTTTTCACCTGTACTTAACATATAAATGTAACCGTCTCTTAAACCAAGCCAAAGGGCACACACGATCTGCACATGACAATCGTAGATCAAACCCACTGAACACACAGGATCGTATTTCAAGCACACGTGATATTGTTAAGTCTATTGTAAACCCAGCTTTAGACGTGGTGTTCGTGTGGCTGGATTACCGACACAACTACGGCCGGATATTCGCAGGTCGAAACGTTGCAGACTTTCCCTGTGACTGCCGGTTTACTCATTTATAATAGGCGGACTTCCATTCTCCCTCCCGTAGTCTTGTCTTTCGACGCTGCTCCATCTTACGGGTGGCCAAGTAGAGGAAAATTATATTTGTATTTTACTCTTACAAAAAATTTAGTTCAGCCAGTTTTCACATAATATCATTTCAAAGATTTGCGTATTATTACTTTATACAAAACTCGAGAACTAGTAAACATAACGAAATAAAAAAATTAAGGGCTTGTTACCGAGTTTTGCAGTAATTTCAAAAATATTTTTTTATTGCTACCTAATACTCATATCAAATATTTGCTCCGCAGTTTTGACACTTATATGTTATAATTTGTAGCTGAATTTTTTTGTAGCAATGTACTGAATGGTTTTTCAGATTTCATCACTCAAAGTACTACGTTTTTTGCCGTAAAAGTAAGGAAAAATGAAGCAAAATATTTTTTTTAGCTGACGAATGGCCCTACATTATTTTTTAAAAACGCCTCTACAGTATTGTGCATGGTGCAGCTGCACATTGACTCAAATTTTTGCAAAGCTTTTGGTTAAAATATATTTAAGTTATTGTCACCAGTCTGAAAAAAAAACTCGGGAACAAGCCCTTAAATCTACACGTTGCTATCTACGTCGTGAAGCATTTATAAATATTTCATAAAATATTTTTGTATCTAAAAAATTCCAAAAGTAACAAGAAATTAGCAAATATTAGAATGTTTTTTTTTAAATACATTTTCTTTGTAATGGGTTTTTACATACTTCAATCAGTAGCTAGGGACATGTAGTGTTTATTGGTTTTCAAGTTAGGTATGAAGTGAAAATATGCAAATTTTGACTTTGAGATGTCGTTGTGGGAAAACTGTCTACGCTATTTTTTTGCAAGAGAAAAATGTACTCCAAAAGTAACGTCTATAAAATTAACAGTATTTCATTCAAATATCAAATTGAAATTGTTCCCCGCTTGAACACTCTCAAGATGGCCGCATAGGTAGTTGTGTTTTTTGCTTTCGAAGCCTAGCAGCGTGAAAGTGGTAAGGTCGACACAGAATGTATATCACACCTCACCCTAGCCTCTAGGGGCAAGTCACTAACTGGCGTGCTGTCTTCTAGCCAACAACTCGCCTCTATGAGACATATAGTGATGACCCTATCAATTTATTCCGTAATATTAAAGACAGAGATGTATTGCATTGACTTACCGTCAGTATATTTTAAAACCATTCTGAATTGTAAAAAAAAGTTTTTGTTTTCTGAAATTAAAAAAAAAAAAAAAACAGGTTTCTGTACTTATCTTGGCGTATCCCATGTCACTGTTCTTCAGTGTGAATAATTTCATTTCTGTGAGTCAGTATGTTTTCCTTTCTTATACAAAACCGTTTTGTGAAAATTTGGACATTGTCATGCCGCATTACATAAACACTATGAAAGCGAAACAAAATTCGTTACAGTGAAAACTAGTCACAATATATGTCTAAAAAACAAACAATATCTCGTACAAGTATAAAAATTATTAAAGCGATTAAAATTTTCGGTGAATCGCCCCTTAACGGCGTTTAAGTGCGGAAAAATCGTAATTTTATATTTGTATGAAATAGAGTTAGTTTTGTAGACGACACCTGTGAGTGTAGTTTCCTTTTGAAAAAAAAATTATCTCAGCCAATTTACCCACAGTGGCATTTCGAAGTCAAAATTTGTTAAGTTTTTACTTCATACACGCCGCGAAATCCAGGAACCATAGTGAAATGAAATAACTCGCTTTGCAGCTAAACATCACGGGCTAGGGGTTGAAGTTTATAAATACAAATTACAAAACAATTTTGTTTAAAGAAATCATAACATGAAATTCAGATTTTTTTACTAATTTTAAATATTTTTTTAAAGATACACATAGGCCCTATGCCTTGTAATGTGTTTTTATACACTTCAAGCCGTAGCCCAGTACATGTGGATTCAAAACAAATTATTTAATTTCATTATGTTCATTAGTTTTCGCGGTTTGCGTGAAGTAAAAAGAACATGTAAATTTTGAATTTGAGATGGCACCATAAGGAAAACAGGCTGAGCTATTTTATTTATTTATTTTTTTTTCTTAAGAGGAAAATATAGTCTCAAGTAACGTTACAAAACTGCCATTATTTCATACAAACATATAATCATGATATTTCCCCGCTCAAACGCCCGTAAGGGGTTAGTTTATGTCTGTAGATGTAGTATGGTGAGGTGTTGGAATACGTTACCATATACATATCGGTGAGCAGCAGAAGACTTTGAGGCAGACCGGGCCAGCTCGCAGATCGAGTCCGTACTGAAGAAACAACTGGTTTCACCTCGCCAGTGTTCGCGCAGGCAGACAACTATACGGGGTGAAGGTCACACGGAGCTGAACCCGTCTGCAAGGATTATATGGCTCCGGCCACTTATGCCACGGCTATTACGTGGCGCGAGTGAAGATAAACACAGGCTGCTTTCCAAATTATACCTTCAGCTATAGGCTGTTCACGCTCAAGGATGACTTCATAATTCCATCCCAATATACTTTCTGGTAGGGTGGTCTCAACCCTCGTGTTCAATAATCCATTTACCAATAATGGCACTATTTACACCGAAATCGCTGAAAATTTGTCACTAAAGAGCTTAACATTATACAGAGACATTCGGATGTAGTGATCAATTTTTATAAGGTAAACTGACATAGGCTATATCGTGAAATAGCCATTTTCTAATTCTTCAATTTCCTCTGCAAGTTCCATATAAAGAGATTTATCTAAACGTTACGCCTACAATGCACAAAATGTTACTTTCTTAAGAAGTAACATTCTGGAGGAAAAAATAATCATCGAGTTTTTCTGTGGATGGTCACAAGTGTAGTATCAGCACCAGCATTCAAGCAATACCAACTGTATATAATGTACGGGGCTATGCCATGCACCTTGTCGATGTCTAAACACAATATAAAATGTACAGGTCGAATTAGAAACAGGAATTCCTTTATTCTAAAACGGAGGGCACTGATCCCCCTTAATATCGTGACAAAACCACTTTGCAGGCTTCAATAAAATAAGGAAGTATCTGTACACCTAGTTCACTAGGTTACCAATAGAGAGCAGGCATGTGTAGTTTCGATAATCAGTGACCAGTGTATCAAATGTATAAGATCACAAGTAATATGGTTAGCATATTTCTGTTACTGAAGTTCAAAGACTTAGCATCAAGAAGTGAGGTAGGTTTACCCTACACGCATTACCTTATGACTGAAACGTAGAGAATCTATGTATGTACTATTTAAAAATTATGTGTCACCAACTGCTAGCGCTACGATTTTCTGACAGCAAAGATTTTCGCACCAAATGGTTTCAATGCCCTCACGTGCACTTGCAGCTATGCTTCATGGTCACTGATTGGATGTTTTTTAAACTCTCACTTGTCTTGGGGATCTACCGACAAATCCCATAAGTATGTTGTCATAATAGCATTATTCTGATAGGTACAGGTAAGGTTAATTCTACTACAGGTTAGAAAGATCAATGTTATAAGTTTGTCACAGGGAAAATTTCTGCCACTTGAGCGTTGGTATCGCTAGTGCACCAAACTGACCAATCAAAGAGCTTTCCTGAATTTTGAGTTACACTCAGTTGATAATTTAAAACGCGAAATTGGTTTTATTTTCACTTTAAAATTAAATTAAATGACTAATGTAATTTCCAAGTTTATTTAAATTTAATTTTACTACGGTTTCGTATTTATCTGGTCTTCTAGCGATTCAAGCGAAACAAGTGGCAGAAATTTTCCTGTGCCAAGCTCTCCCATAAGAAAACGTATTTTCTTTTTAACCTGTAGTAGAACTAACCTTAGTACAGTAGAATTACAGATATGTCTGAACAATGACATGCTGCGAATAACCACGAGGCAGAGCTGCCAATTTACACGTAAGGTACTGAAACCAGAAGGTTAAAAAAAAATTGTGGCGAATAGTGGCTTTAAAGGAAAGGAATATTTCGTGAGTTCAATGGCATGCATGTTATAATCCGCTGCCCTTTGTATACTCAAGTCCCGTCTACTCGTCCATTGTCAGTTGTTCCACTGACTAGCAACTACTGGACTCATCGTCGGGGCTTGAGTATGCATATGATAGTTGATTCTAACCTGCAGGACATTGACTTCACGAAACTTTTTCCTGTCTCTAATAATTAGAGACCTGAAAAATTCGCGTTTTCTTTTGGGGACAAGCTATAATTGTAACTACTGTACATCCGTGTTACTTTGGTAATGGACCCTCGACTCCTATGACTGTCCCTGGAAGTCGCTGAGCCAATAACAGAAACGTAACTAAATGAAGGCCCATTTTACTATGCCAGTGAACAGCCAATGTACATCTGATGCCTTCTTTAGTACACATACATTCTAGGAGGCTAGCCCAGAGGTCAGGTAACCTACGAATTTTTCAGGTCCCTACTAATAGTTATATATTTTACATAAGTGTAACTAAACAACCAAAATATGAGAAAAACTGTGATTCCTAAACATTAAACTATCATTCTATCAATTTCTCCCAATCGTTATTTCAAGAATACTTGACTGATTTCTTGTGCGTGTCGAGAGTTATATCGAGATGCCAAATCGTATGTTCAACTGCTTTCTGCCTGGGGTGTTAAAGCCATGACAACACTAGCTCCTTCACATGCACTCAATAAAGTGGAGTGGCGCAAACTACTATTCTGGAATGTTTAATATAAGCCTAGCCAAAAGAAAAATCCTGTAATAAACAAACGCGCGGCTTCTATTTTCTCTGAAAATATTCAGCTTACATCGACATAATGTTTACAGACGGTGCACAAAGTACAATTTTCGAACAAACCGGTGAGCCGAAGCTCCACCGAAGAAGAATTTTGTAGGATATGATCCCTGGCAAATTATTTTGTGGCAAGAACAATATTTTGTGATGTTCAAACGATTTTAGTGGCGACAGTAGAATGTCTTTGTTGGGTGTATATATATATGGCAGGATCAATACGAGCAAAATATTTTGTAGTTGTCACGAAATCATTTTCCCGTGTCTGCACACCTCTTGGTCTGGTGGTCAAATTACGGTACCCTCTAGGGGCCGTGTGTTTGCATGATTAAGGCACGGCGTCAAGGGCGATGTTGACCTACTTATCTGGTGCGGTATCGCCTCTACCACAAGACACTGAAACGGCGTGCAGTGGTATCGTAGATAGCTCACCTGACTGACATTTTAAGTAGTGATCCCTATCTTTATATAGGTAAAATTTTTTAAGAAAAGTCCATTGCATGTTTATAGAGTAGCTTTACACGAATCCCGCGAGTAGTTTTTCAGACATAATATGTTGAAACGGCTGTTTTTAGCCAATTTGAGAGGCTTCGAAATGATTTTTCTAACTGACGTGACGTTTTGAAACTACCTTGCCGTTATCGTTTGAAGTGTATTTTCTCTTCGTACTTTGACACAGTGGGCATACGTTGAAGAGTTTCGTTAAAAAAAAAAGTATTTACGAACACGCTGCAACGTATTTTAAGCGCATGGTAAGCAGCTCCCTTAAACTCCAAGCATCATAGTTTGTGTGCCCTTCGCGTAGATTTACAGATGTAATAATAGTTTCGTCAATGAAGGAATGTCGCTACAAGACGTTTCAAGCGCTGGTATGAAGACCAGCAGACGACGTCAACTACTACACTTTACGTAACACACGGCGGCCGCAGATACTGTTTGGGAGAGAAGATGTCCATGGCATTATTCACCCCGTGCAGCGTCGTGTCGTAGGTTGTCGCTGTGACACGATTAGGCAATCAGTGGAGACATCACTGCCCCCTACTTTCTTTCGTGTCTGCCTGCATCTGTTCGTCGCCGCAAGAGATCCTTGGAGAACGTGCGTATTATACGGTTAAGTGGGCACTTTTTAAGGGAGTTGGTTCATTCGTACTTCGTTTTTAAAATTGTGGTACAGGGCACATTTAATTCATAGATTGGTTTTAAGTTGCTTAGTATACATTAAAAAATATTTTTATTTGAGCTCTCTAGAAAACATCCCTGTAAAAATTTACTATAGAAATAATTTTTTTTTAATTTTAAACTAGTTTAAAAAATATTGTAAGCTTTGGAGGAAACGCTTGTAAATGTACATGTATGCCTGCATATTTACAAACATGCTTGTTTATTTGCAAATAATAATTGTACATTTATTCTTGTACTGTACATTTAACAATTGTTTGAAGAGTCACAAAAAAATTCTTGGCAATCAGTTTCCAAGATTTTTTTTGTAAAAGTACCAAATATTTTGTAAAATGTGACAGGTTGTCGAAGATTATTTTGTTTCACAAAATATTTTGCTAATAAAAATATATCCCAACATTCCCCACAGGTATTTAGTAAATTTTAACCACTTTTTGGAACTGCAACATCCTTGTTGTGTGCCTGGTGTGGTCAGTGTTCAAACATTATTTTACAAACTTTTTCTTGTAAAAGTACGTTTTTTTTAGTATAGGCTTTTTTTGTGGCAGCTACAAAAAGAAAAGTACTGACATTAACATGGTTTAATCTTGTAGTAATTAAGGACCTTGATACTAATAATGTCTTGACGTATAGATATGAAACCAACTTAAAAATAATTTTCTCAGAGATATTTAAAAATAACAATAAAATAATTTTGTCCCATAAACGAACCATTTTGATGCAAAACATTGTTTCATTCTGGATAATTAATTACTGACACGTGAATTCAGTAATAAAAGTTTTTCAAGCCATTAAGCAAAGTTTATATATTCATTACCTTCCACGTCGTGATGTGACGTAAAATACGTGATCTATATCGGCATGGGCGGAGCTAGAATGTTTTTTGGGCGCCGTCTAATAATGCCGGCATGTTTTGGTTAAAAATGTTGGAAAGGTTACAGTGTCATTGTGTTCTGTAATGCAAATATCAAACTCACATGCACTGCTGCAACAACCTAATTTTAATTTGCAAATTATTTGGTCTTTAGCTTATAATTTAAATTCTGGTTTTTGGTCAAGAGGGAAGGGATGTCATAACTTCTGTGGCCTCCTCTGAGTTTCCCCCCTCCCGCACCATGTAGCAGTGTTTCTGAATGTGTTTCGTGAACTTATATAAAATTTTCACAAATGCATCATGAATGTAGTTGCTGTGACCAGTTATGTTCTCAGCAAATGTTACGTCAAGCACTCTACCAATCTGCCAGGCAACATGTGCACGTTAGCAATTATTATGTTTTATATATTACAAGGTGTAAGTGAAATTCAGCAGCTAACGAGCACAGCCATTTATTTCCTAGTCACACAATCGACTGTCTTTTTGTTGTCTCTTTCAACTGTTTACAAATACAAATGTTACCAATAGGTAACATTATTTGCACCGATGCCCTTTAAGGTAACTGCTTAGCTTGCAGCCGCGGTATTTATAAGCGGAAAAAAATGTTGAAGTTAATTTATTCTTAGTGGATAACCTTTAAAGCCATGCTCTTTAAGTTTCTACTTTTTTTGCGAAATTAATTTTTGACGCCTAAACGAGAGCAGATACCAAAAATATGTGTGGCAGTTTTGTTTTAAATCGTCTTTTGCAAGTTGGCTGATTTTTTTAAGTCAGTAAATACCACGTTTTTAGCTAATTATATAATTAACAAAATTCTCGTCAACTGACTTTTTAGCCAAAACCGTAGAATTTCTTGCTTTGAAGAAAATAGCTATCACGTCAAAAACAGTTTAAAAAAAACTGCCAGACAGATTTTCGATATGTGCTCTCCTTTAAGCTTGAAAATAATAATTGTAACAAAAGCAGTGTAAACTAAATAAACAAGGTCCTAAGGGAGATAGAGCGCCAAAGCAGTCAATTTTCACAATTTTCGACATAACTTTTTCCCCTCGCTTATTATAGAAAATCAAGGCTCGACAATCCGTAGACTACACTTTTGTACACCTTCTTACTTTATTACATAGTCACAGACTTTCTTATTTTTGGAGCACTGGTGGCAGATAATAAAATTTTCTCTTTTCCTTATCTGCCATCACTGCTCCGAGATTAAGACAGTGTGTGACTATGTAATAATGTAGTAAGTTGTACAAGTGTATGATGTCCGGATTGTCGAACCTTGATTTGCGATAATTAGCAAGGGGAAAATGTTATGTCGAATATTGTGAAAATTCGTTACTTAGGAGCACCATCCCACTTAAGGAGGCCGCCTACCCCACGCTTCAAATGAGTTACACTGTGTTCGTAATTACGCTTATTTAAGAAACTATCCCACATGCGCCTATTTTGTCTATGCACGAAAATAAAACGCACTTCGGACATGGTCATCGAAAATACGCTACGATTCGTTCCAACATGGCTAAAAACTGCTAAAGACTGCCGTAGTTCAAAATGTACTAACCGAAATACGTAAGTGAAACTCGGATGGAATCGTACACTGTACTTTGCTACAGTCTTTCTACCAGTAATACTATATGTTCACTGCATGAAGTCCCACAGTAAAAAGGATCAGCAAGAATTCCGAACGTTTTTTTTTTTTTTTCGATACTTGGGCCGTTGTGGCGATGCGGCATTTGGTGCGAGCTTCAAGGTCGCCCTTATATCTTCGCCACTTCCGTGCCTCTAATGCGCAGGTAGACGCCGCCTTCAAGACAGCACTTTCAATAATTTTATTAATTTATTTAGCATCCAATTTCTCATTTCACTATTAGGAAGAGTATTCTACGCGAAATTTTTGAAAAACCTACTGTCATGTGAGAAACTGCCCATTTTTATTTCTGATTTATAGTGTCACAAATGAGATTTCAGAAATAAACATTCATATTATGAACATTTACGAGGAAATGTTTTTTAAAATACTTTTTATCCCAGTAATTGTTTAAGAATTTTACGAGTAACGGAATTTCCGTAAAAAATTTGTTCGTTGAGAATTAATATATTTCATCGTAGCGTCAAGCTAATTAGACATAACGCTTAATGGGTATGGAAAGTTACGGTGTTGAGCGAATGACTGGAATACTGTTGCCCGCAACTTTGTTCCAGTGGTCTTCAATTTAATTATTCTTTGAGTCGAGCAAAAATGCAGTCTAAGTTGACCAAATTATCTTAAATAATTCGTAAAAATATGCATTTATATATAAAATACCTTTAAATACTATTTCTTCCAAAAATAAAAATAGATTAAAATTAATTAATATCAGTTTTTGATAAAAGCTTTTCGGCTCTTCAAATAGCATACATAAATAAGAATATTAGTAATAATATTATTATTAATGATGATAACAATATTAAAAGTGATCAAATGCAGAAGTTTTTTTGTTTTAATTTTCTAAAAAAAAATTAAATTATTATTGGCCCAAAATACATTTTAAAGAAAATTAATTACCGTTTTAGTAACATCTTGAAAAATATTTTTTTCATTAACTTTTTTGGGTACCCGTTCTGCCCCCTTCTGCCGCTCCGCCAATCCCTTTTGGCAGAAATATTCGCGGGCGCACGTATTTTTCATGGCAATCGGATGCATTGTGTATGAACTGTACGGTAAAAACAGACATGCAAGTTGACTGACGTTAATTTTTACATAACATTTATTTAAAAGCTACGTTATTTTAAGAATAATTATATTTCACACAACTATCCGATAATAGATTTCTGAAATATATCAAATTAATTTTTATGTTATCTTTCAATGACTGTTTTGGAAAAGCATTTTTGTGTATAGTAAATATGTTCTTACGTATCACAAAGATTATTTGAATGTTTACAAAGGTTTCTGGAAGACAGATGTATTGAATCTCGCTTCGATGTCTGTTTTTACCGACGCCACATATCCTCTCGAGCTCCAGTGGAATCAGTAGTCGTGTAGCATCGCACAAGGAGTCAGCCGTGAACAATTCTCAGTGACCATCAATGCTTGCCAAGAGTATCGAAACAACAACTGACATTACTGAAACCGCTACGAAATCAGCGAGTATCGGAATGCGGCACAGGTAACAAAGTTTGCCGCACTCTTCAACGGGTACATCAAAGACACCGCTACGTCATTGTATTCTGTGACTGTTGATTGTATTTTCAGTCAGCCCAAACATGGCCCAGTAACAGTAGATTGTACTTTATAGGC
The DNA here is from genome assembly GCA_003012365.1 of Medauroidea extradentata. Classification (NCBI taxonomy): domain Eukaryota; kingdom Metazoa; phylum Arthropoda; class Insecta; order Phasmatodea; family Phasmatidae; genus Medauroidea; species Medauroidea extradentata. Next base: position 66,336 of record PNEQ01113357.1, read on the forward strand.
GTTTCTGAAAGTTCACTCACTGGAGTAGGGTAAGTTACTCCAGTCAGGTGACCAGGTTTTGCCGATAACCAGGATTTGATTAACGCCTGCAATGCAAGGTTTTAAATTGACAGCTATACAATAGAAGTCTACATATTGTTCTATATGATAAATATTTTGCTAAATGCGTCATCCACAATGCATTATTTACACGTATTATATTCATATTTAAATATATTATTATTTTTAGTAGTTGACCGAGAGGTCATTAGTTGAAATTTCGAACACGGTTAAATTTTCCTGGGATAAAATTTCAAACATTTAAAACTTGAAATTTTGACTGATCTACCCTACCCTCGTGACTGTTCACGAACGCCTAACGTATGTTACTGCACTCCACATGTGTGAATATTTCCAGGTAATGCTGTTGCTGTTGGCGATCCTGTTTGCATCGTCTTCCGCCAGACCGCAGGACATCAGCTTCAATCCGAGAAGCTACATGCTGAGGTGAGTCTGCTCTCTTCCGGACACGTTTAGTAAAATAATGAGGAAATAAATAACTGCGAGACATATAACTGACGATCCGCTAGTATTTACAATTTATAACTTGCATTCGTGTCATATTACATTAATTTTTCTTAACAATATCTCGTCCTAAGTACATATTTTTAGGTTAAAGCAAGATGGCGGTTATCTGGTGAATTACGAATGGAATCACGGGAATACCGCCCTTTTTATTAATTCGTTAAACGTACAATCCGTAAAAGCATGTAGCCTAAAGAAGTTTGGAGGCTCAAAGTTTAAATTCCAAACATAGTATTTTTATGTAAGAAGTCCTGAACATTTAAATCCGAAAATTCAGGCTTATATCGGTTTTGCATTCAAAGTTGTGGCACACAACTACACGAGGACAACTCAGTTGTGTTATGCATTAAACAGCTATGCGCCAACAATTAGTTTCTAGTAAAAATTTTTTGGCAGGTTTTCAAATTTGAAACATCTTACAAAAATTATTTTAATCCTATATGCTGTTATCTCAAATACTGACATTATAAAATTAGTTACTAAAATACTGAGAGGCAAAGCGTGGAGTGTTAATAGGCATGCGGTGCTTAGCCGTAACTATACACAACTCTGAGTACAGTGTGAAACTATTAAGATTGGCATACTTTTGAGCCAGTAGTGTGCAAGAGAAAAAAGAGTGAAATACCAGTAATACACCTTGGTTTCCGCAGCAAACCTTCATTGGGTATGACTGACTGGTGTATTAGTGTCACATACTCAAAATGTACAGTCAGATTCTATAGAGCTGGTGATTTTTGGTTAAAAGAAGTACACAACATTTTGTTTCAATGCTTCATGTGCATATCTGTAGCTCTGCTTAATGGTCAGTGATTGGCCGTTTTTAACTGTGAACGTCTTGTAGATCTACCCGCAAATCACATACGTGTGGTGTCGCAGTAACCTTATTCTCATTGGCACAGTCGAATGAACTACTCTGCACAAATGCTCTCTGCCAATAGCCACGAAGCATAGGAGCAGATGTGAGCGTTATGCAGTGATACAAAATGTTCCATAATTCTTTTAACCAAAAATCTCAAGCTCTACTAACAGAGCTTGCCTTGTAAAATTGCCATTCTTCGCCACTGAAAATACTTCTTGTAAAACTGTTTCGAAATTAGAAATCTTAAAAAAAATTAACTCACAAATAATTATTGGCGCTTAGCTGGTTGTTGCATATCATCTCCCAATTCTATTGTAAGACAGGGTGCGTATAAGTAGGCGCATGACTCAGTGCTTACGGCATATTTCAATAGATCGCACTTGTGCACTGAGTGCTCACTCGGTGCGGACTTAAAATTGCGTATAGTTTATGCCCTAACGCCTTGAACACGTCGCACTTTCATTACGTAATATTTGTTGCAACGCTTCAACATAACATATAGTATACCCAGACACTAATGAAATGCTAAAATTCAGGTTACGGAGGTTATGTTTTGTCCAGTTTATCTTTTTCGAACAATATATAAACAAACAAACCACTCGTCACAACGAATCTTATTGTCGTTGTAATAACAAACATCATTACCTGTACAACTGTATTTTCACTTCATATTAACTTTTGTATTATTTAGCTGTCGAACTGGCGAATTATCACAGAACTTCCACCATAGCAATACTTTTCTTATTAGTACAAATGAAAGGTCGACGCCATATTTTAATTTGAACAACCGCAATGTCTTGTTCGCTGTGCGCGCAAGTCGCCACTGGAACACGAAAAAATAACTGCACTTGGCGAATGCAGGTGTAGTTTGGAACACGCGGCACTCGGTCAGTGTGCATTCAGTGCAGTCGAGTGCAGCCGTTGGAATACGTCATTAGTGTCGCGAGCGCCTACGTCCAATTGTTAGGGACTGGAAAGTTTTGCGAATTTAATTTCCTGCAGGCTAGAATCCATTATAATATGCATACTCAAGCCACGACTATTCGTCAACTAGCTGCTACTCAGTGGAACAGCAGACAATGAACGAATAGACGGGGCTTGAGTATGCATATTACAATGGATTCTAGTCTACAGGTCATTGAACTCACGAAATTTTCCAGTCCCTACTTATTGTACTACAAGAACTTACACTACGTAAATGCAGTACACATTTAATAAATCAACACATTTCAAGTTGCATGATGTGTTTTTAAGTTTTTATATTTTATTTTTAATTTAGCTCCCTACAACAAATTTTATGGCAACTACAAAAACTAAATATTTAAATTAATTGGTATGGTTGTTTCTTATGGTTAATAATGAGCTGGAAACCAGCAGTGTCTTGAGGTGAATGGACCGAAATTTGAAACAATTTTCCCGTGGAGATAGTAAAATAAATAACTTAATTTTATCATAAAAACGTAAAATGTCTATACAAAACATCGTTTCATGCTAGGCAACTAACCATACGTCAATTCAGTAATATAAGTGTCTCAAGTAATTAAATAAAACTTTTATTTTTTATTCTCTCCCTCGTTGATTATATGACGTATAAAACACGTGCTTTACATGCGTGAACTTCTAAAGTCCTCCTGAGTGCAATTCAGCTACCAGTTTTGCTGCAAGGTCACGTAACTTCAAGCAGGTAACCTGTGTAACAATTTTTTCTATTTTCCATACACCAATTTCTTCAAGAGGTCTTGACACATAATTCAGCGCTAGAAGCATCAGTTTAAAATTGTAGGTTTCTCGAAGCCAATTTGCAAAAATCAAACAATAGCCATCTTAAGCAATAGGTTTTATACGCTTTCTGAGGAAATACTTTCTGGACTAACGTACTTCTGCAGAACAGTCGCTGATGTCGAAATCGCATACATTTAAATGAAGAGCAACATATTTCGCGTAACGAATGCATCATTCTGGGTAAATGTTCGCTCAAAAATTTGGATAATAGCGTTACCTGTGGTTGTTGTTTCGTAGTTTGTCCATATTGACTTTCGAAAAATGTGTAGATTTAAATTTTTTTGGCGTTTATTTATCTACCACTTTCTCTTAATCGCTGGCTACTCTCTAGTATAAATAAACTAAGTCGCGGTCATACTTTACACAGAACTACTTCAGTCAAACGTGTTCAGCTTTATGGGACGGTTACACGAGCTCCTAACGATTTCAGTTCGCGTTCTCTTCTCGTTCAAAGTAAACTTGTTTCAAACGTAGTTTCGAATGACATCTTAGCTTTGCTCTATTCGGCCTCTCTGACCTTTCGTCTCCTTCGCGTTCCATTCACCGAAAACAAGATGGCTCTGGGCGTTCCAATCGTCAGGTCAAAATGCCCCGAGGTCATTAAGGTCATGCCCCGATGCTCATACTCTTGAGCAGGAAGTTGTGAGGGCTAGTTGTCTGCTAGTGACGTTAGCAAATCATAATTATTTCAATCAATGGTTATTTTGATTAAACATTCAACTGTAATGTGATAAACAGCAATATTATTAGTTAGTGACTGAAAGTAAACACTTGTATTTAGTTATAACTATTACGTTCCGTTAATTGTGAATAACATACATATGATATTTCAGACTGGATTGTAGTAACTCCTTAACTTTTACCTGTAAACTGCGCTTGCATAAATACAAATGCTAAATTCCTATATTTTTAATTTACATGTGCTATTTTAATTTCTATATTTCCATGAGTGATTCGTAGCTTGAGAAAATCTTAAGGAAGGACTGACGACATCTTTCAGGGTGGCCACTCATTGCAACAAAGAAAATTTTCTATTTTCCCCTGATTTTCTTGACAGAAAAAAAAATGATTTTCACAAGTATGAAAACAACATTTTGGCATTTTATTCAACACATTTTCCAGTAAAAGTAAATATTTCAAGTATTTTCTGACACTAGTACCAGTGAACGTGACAAAACATTCAGTGGACATAACTACAAACTTGACAATGGAGTATGATTACCTCTACATGACGGTAATATGCTAAACAAAAATGCTATAATGCTCTCAAAAGTATATAATTTTCCTTCCCATGACTTTCACGGAAGCTCAAAATAAATGAGGCAAGTAAATTCTCTGAAATTTCTGAGATGGACCAAAAATTTCCTGAAATTTCCCTGATGCTTCCAAGTGGCCACTATTCCCCTCATAATTCCAGGTTTTCAAGGTTTAAGATTTTTAAGAAATCCTCAGTCTTTCTATAGATTTCACTCAATTTTTGGCTCTGCAATGAAAATTCCTTACATATCATTTAGAGAGGCGTTAGATTTTACTCAGTATGACTTGCAATCGGCTCAAACTCCCTGTTCACCGGTTCACTTGTCGCATTGCAGCTTCACGTCTGATGACGGCATCTCGAGGGACGAGTTCGGCGAGCTGAAGAACAGCGGCACGGCGGAGGAGGAATGGTCGGTGAAGGGGGAGTTCGCGTGGGTCGACCCGGACGGCAGGCTGCACCGGGTGGCTTACATCGCCGACAAGAATGGCTACAGGGCGACTGAAGTCCCCGACGAGCCACCGTCGCCGCCGCCGACGACGACGTCAATGCCATCAACCACCCCTGCACTGTCTGTCAGATCGGCCTTGATCGGCTGAACGTCCGTGTTCCTGAGAAGGACGTAACTGTCCAAACTGACGACCCACGAGCAGTATTTATTGCGACCCGTCTCCAGAAACAAGACATAAACTTTACTGGAATAACCAGTCATCAACGCTCATCTCACTGAACTACTTTTTTTTTATGATTTGTTATTTATGTTTATAGACTACAAATGCTATAAGGTCACTCTATAGCAGTTGTAGTAAGATCACACTACGTGATATAAGGTACCTGTACCGAATATAGCCCACTAGTCGTCATTGTGTGGTGATGCTGAGATCGATGTGGGATCGATACACACTAGTTTCCAGTACGAACATACACCATCCATAAATATCTGTATTACGTCATCCATGTGTTATATATTAATGACTTAGGCTCTTGTGATTTTTTAACCTTAAACGGGCCATATTCGGTACAACTACCTTATTATAGACTATTCACGTGCATGGGAACAATTTTACATCCTTTTGATTTTTTTTCTTTCCAGCCAATTTGTATCTTTTCGACACTTTCAAAATAAAAATTTCAAATTATTTACAATATACGTAGTATATCGATTTCGTCGCGCTCAACAAATAACTTCTGAGGTCGAAACAATTTTTTATTATTTTTTTTGTCTATAAGAATATTTTTTAGAAATCACAATCTTTTAAGCAACTTTATTTAATATGATTGTTTTTATTTTGTGTAGTAAATAGCACAGAAAAACCTTCATTATTATTATTTACATACAAGGTGTTTATGACGGTAAAGTCAAATTTGTATCCTGCGTACATCTAGCTCTTCACATTACAGTAATTTGATGTAAGTGTAATAATATGTAGTATATATTGAGATTTACTTGTCTACACACCTGTTGTGATTTCAACTTGGTTACTTTTACTGGGCTTTTACTACACTATATAGGTGATTCCGCAGCGTGAAGGATAATTAAATTATAATATGGCTTCTGTTATTTGAACTGAAAGACATTGTTTATGAAAGTATAAACTATATGATTATTAAATTTTACAATTCAGTTACATTGAAACTGACCCGTTGAGGAGCTTCTATTAATACTTTTTGGCCACAGCAGTCTTACAGAGTCCATTTAATGTGAAGTTATGGTTTGATGTGTCTCACCTTGTATTAAGCCGGGCAGGCTGGCTGTGGTCGATGTTACGACGGTCCAGCACAGTACGTCAGGACATCGGGAAACATCATGGCGTCCTGGTGGTCACATGACAGCCCCCTCTCCGCCTTTAGTGCCTCATAAATAGTCGTAATGTATCACAAACTTGTTCCCGTTTATCGCATCTACTGGCGGAAGTAAGTTGGGGCGTGTTTTAATATCCTCGAGGCTGCAGACATTCCTCCGTTGTTTAGTAACATTAGTAACTTACTCCAGATATTCGGCGAACTTGAACACAGCACTTTACGAATATGCTCCGGTCTCGTGTCGTAACACACCGCGATGTATTCACCCATTTTCAGCCAGTTTACACTTTTAAGACAAAGCGTAATGAGTAATTTGTAACATGTATCTGTCGTGATGTAAATACTTTTCTTAATCTGTTAGATAAATAAATTAAATATTATCTTGAATTATTCCCTTAGCGACTCGAGCAAGGACTTAATTTTTTTATGCGTTCTCACCTCCTGAAGTCTAAAGCATACGTTACGACAGAACCTGTGTATTTTCTCTAGATTTGTGTTCTATTCACAGGAGTAATTAATGTATTGTTTTGTATCATTCATGAGTTGATAGAGTTAGTTGCATTTTTGCCTCGCGCTGTGTTCTTAAGGACGTTGGCAACGAAAAAATAATGTTATTTGATATTTGTTCCGGTAACTGTTGGACTCAGTAGATATTATCTACAACCAATTACTCCTCAGACAATTTTTTCTGCTCTCAAAGTCTTTTCAAAATTGGGCGTCGAAGTCAAAAGTTTATGGCTTTTGTGACAGATAATTTAAGAAGGAAAACTAAAAAAACAGTGTCTTATTCATTTTGAGGTATACTTAGCAAAGGCATAAATTAAGGAGTTGCAAAAAAATCAAAATATGCAATATTCCATTGTTTCTGGCAATTATTTCCCATTAAAACATTTTTCTTGAGATATTTTATAAATATCTTAATCACCCCTCTGTTTACGACTGTAAGGTTTCATTGTTTGTACAAAAACTGAAAAATTTTTAAATTAATGTGTCATTATGGGAAAAACTGCCAAACCCTTTTTTTCATCTAAAGAAAAATAAGCACAAATAATGTCTACAAATAGACAGTATTACGTTAATTTAGTGTATAAGATAAGTGAAACATTGATTGAAATGTTTACGAACCAATTAATCAAAACAGGGAATACGTAGCAACATTCAGTCAGAAAACTTGCGTTCGCTGCCGGTCATGTAATAACTTCCTGTGCAACAAACAGATACACGGTGGTTTACAAAGAGACGCCAGAGGTTAATTTTACTGTAGCGTAAATACAATTACTGTTTAGTATTTTTTATTGCGTGCACTTAAAACCATTTCAGCCAAATAAAACTCTTTCACTTGGGAAGACAAATAATTGAGCGTTGCTTGTTCGTAACACCGAGGCTAGTCGTTACTATAATTAACTGCCGACAGCTTACTGGAGATGCGTCCTTGGGAATCTTGTCCATCAAGGTCATGCTCACAAGCCGATGAAGGTGTCGAGGTAGGAGGGAGGAGGAAGGCGGTAGTTAAATATCTATTTGTCGAGGTCCTTTTTACAGCCGCGTTCTAATTAGAAGAACTAAGTACTTTACTTTAAAATTGTAGTATATCCTATACACAGCAGAAAATTCGGTCATTTGGGTAACAATATGCCTTCCCAAGGTAACATTGTACCAGACATTTTGTTTCACCTATGCAGCTTTCAAACTTTCATGACAAATTTATTCTTCATGAATACAACAGCATTCATGAAATCGTCAATTCGTAATCTGAAATTAAACTAGGCTGGTGATACGAAGTTGCCCTGTCCGGCACGTAGTTACCCCAAATGAACTTAACTGTCAAACATGTCATCATCTTGTACAACCTATCGAGCCACAGAGCTATTTAGTTGACTAGCACTTATAATTATAACACAGCCTCTGGATCGACTCAGAAATGAGGCATGTTAGCTCAAGTATAATATCTACTCGATAAGTTATGATTACGTAGTCGTAGCGGACATGACGTGGTTGTGTAAGGGTTTAGTTAGAACGGGGTATGCTTATAAAAAGAAAAGCTGAATATGTATTTTTTTAATTTGTCCATTAAATTAATATAGTGTGAGTAATTATACCGTGAAAACTAGCTTTAAAATAATTGCAAAGTAATCTCTGTTTGTACACACACTGTTCCGAGTTACGTTGCTTAAGGGGTCTGCCTACAGCGGATACCTGACAAGAGCAAATATACGGATTTGCATGTTTAAATTGTGAAAATTTTAATTGTTTTAATAGTTTTTATATTTGTACGAGATATGGTTTGTTTGTAGGCGTACATTGTGACTATTTTTTACAGTAACGAAAAATTTTTATCTCTCATAGTTTTTGTATTATAGCATATTAAAGTCAAAATTTGCATAAAATTGTTTTATGCAATAAAGAAAAACCAACTTACTTACCGAAATGATAAAAATTCGCACTGAAGAACGGTGCCGTAAGCTACAGACATGTTTACAAACACAACTTACTTCTGACTTTTTTGTATTAAAAAACGAAATAGTGCTAATTTTTTAAAAATAATTAAAAATACAAATAAACAATCAAAATGGTTTTATACATGTCATAGTCCACGGCTCTGTTCTTCGAGTGAATTTCTTCATTTCGGTAAGTTGATTGGTTTTCCTTTCTTGCACAAAACCGTTTTAAGCAAATTTGTACTTAAACATACTATTATACAAAACACTGTGTAAGCTGATACATTTTCAGTACAGTAAAACATAGTTGCAACGCATATCTATAAAATAAACCACTCCACGTATAAATAAAAAAAAGTAACAATTAAAATTTTCGGTGATTTGATTCCCCCTCTTCTACATTCAGCGGTGTTCAATATGAAGTTTTCGAGTGTTTTTGGAAGGGAAAGCTCTTATTTTCTCACAGTTTTCAGAGTATTTAAAATTCAGCCTAAAAGGATCTATAGCGCTGTTTGCCGCAGCACCGAGATGAACACAAAAGACAATGGTGGCATATACGTGAGTTCGACATTGTTTAACATGCAAATACCTATCCTTCTTCTCACCACGGCACTGGGGTAGACGAAGACTTTTAGTATAATGTAAATTGTTCTTTTATATTTAAAGAAATGGAACTTTAAAGTCGATTTACATGGTACGTATGTGCTATGTTAAGGGTACTGTCTACCTCAGAGCCACGGCGGGAGCAGGCATAGGGTTGTACATGTTAAAATATTTTCTATGTCACTGAGTACATGTTGACGATACATGTACTCCTACACTGAATTTTTTATTCATCTCAGAGCCACGTACATTGCTAAACGATCAGTTTGGCAGCTTTTTCAACACCCAGAAAACTGTGAGCAAAAAATAAAAACATTTTTACGTACTGGAAACACTCTAAAACGGCCGAATTTTCTCCTGCAATTTTATTCACTTGGCAATATTTTCTTTTTCTCAATGCATGAACTGTTTTTTGTCCGGTAGCGATATCACAAAACATGACTGAGCCCCACCGAATATATTTAACGTGTAAAACCCTGCCCTTACTGCCGCCAGATATCTGAGGTAAGCAAGGCCCTTAAGGAAACGACATTTTTTAAAATTACCTCTAGCATGCAATATCATCTAATAAATATATAGGATGTTGCAAAATTTCATGTCAATATTTTTGAAGGAAGGCTCTTCACACCTAGAGGAACAAGAAATCTTATTTGAACGTAGGTCCAAAAACGAATCATTTTTGCGCAACCGTTCACAGTGCATGATATATAGTGTATAGCGTGCGGGCTGGACCACATATTACTGTGGAATACCATTGCAGCTATTATTGCTAAGAACTTACCAGACGAGTCGTATTTAATTGGACAGTAGACATTGTAAGATGTAGCATTCCGCAGAAAGGTGACCCGGCTCGCGCTCCATGTACCGTAACGGCCGATTGCACAGTCATATTGAGTAACATATAACGCCTAAGGCCTCTCTGAGTGATCTGTGAGATATTTTCATTGCAGAGACGAAAAGTGAATGAAATCTAAGAAAAAAACTGGGGAATTATTAAGGTGTCCTTAGATATTCCTTAAGATTTTCTCAAGCTGCAAATCATCATGACGGCCGTAAATAAAGGTTAGAATGCCACATGAGGGAAAATTATGTTCCTATTTTAAAAATATTGGTAATATTTTAGTGGAGGAACGTAATCATGGTATAAAAGAAAGACTGCACTGGTATCTATGACATAATTTATATTCTTTGTACATTTTTACAAGAAATCGATGTCGTGTTTTTAACGTCACTTTTGTTTTCATACGAATTGGTTACGATACAATTTTCTAAACAAAAACAATTACGTATTTTGACCATTTTTATATTGCATTTTTTCAACTTTGCTATATACGCGTAATACTAAATATAAATATTCAAATCGCTGTCATGTAAGTTTTATGTGTTATAAATGAAAAATAAAATGCATTTTAGTTACATACACAAGTCTATGCACGAAGAAAAATAATTTTTCTCGCGAGTATTGTGGAAGCATTTCATCTAAACTGAAATACCTCAATTTCATGACTGAGCAACGCAAACGAAAAATTCTTACATTTTACTCAAGTTCTCCTTTGTTTCACCTTTACCTCAAGACTTTCCTCACATGACTCTGCAGTTGACCCTAAGTCATGAGACCTGTGTGTGTCACAGTTATCTGTGATCTTATAACATTTTATGTTCCTCTCGATATGAGCATTGTGATCCCAAAATACTGACATGGAATTTTGCAGCAACTTGTATTTTACTGTGCCATATCTGTCGAGTTCTGGGGAAATTGTAAAAACATGCACTGAACAAATTAATATCATATGGGATGGTTGGCTAACCTAGGCCAGTACACAACACCCCGACTGCAGAAATCTGATTGGGTGCCCGTATGCGCGAGCCACTCCCTGGAAGATGGCACACAATGAAATCCCGTGACGTAGATGAGACGGAAACGTGACGAGCGTTGTCGTCGGCTGGCGGATGTTCTCCTCGGGGCACTTCCATTCCCCCCCTCCCTGCGCATTTCGTCGTACTACAACGTAATGTCTCTAGATTCGACAAACACAAGACGCTTATGAAAATTCACTGGCTGGAGTAGGGTAGGTTATCTCAGTCACCTGGCCAGGTTTTGTCGATTATCAGGATTTAATGAACGTCTGCAATGGTATTTGAGGTATTTAGATGGTTCGAACCAAAAAATTCCTTCACATTTTCTACATGATACATGTTTTGCTAAATGCTACCCCCAGAGTGAGTTCTTTACACTTAATTGTATTTACGTTTCAATATAATATTTGTTTGTGGTAGTTTGTCGATAGGACGTTAGTTGAAAATTCGTACACGGGTAAATTTGAGTCCGGTTAAATGTTGAACACCTTCTTAAACTTGGAATTTTGGCTGACCTACCCTATCCTCCTGAATTTTCGTAAGCATCTACATATATACCCGCAGTTCAGAAGTTGGTCACATCTGTACACACTATTTATTTTATGACCAAGAACCTGTGTCACTAATCATGCTGAATTTTTCTTAATTTCTTCCTGATTCGATTCATGGGTAGATTCACTTGAATATATTTAAATAAAGACTTGGTTTATTACCATACATTTCCTTAAGCACACTGTATTCGAAATATTAAAGCGTGTTAAGTATGATAGAGTAAGCTAATTTAAAAATTAAGACAGTTTTATCTATCCCTATGTAGTAAAGACTAAATAACTCCTAGTGCAAATTTATTTCAATAATCCGCACCTAATCGTAAAGTATAATGTTTCTACTGAGATGCATAGTCGACAATTCGTCGCACCTTTGATTTAGCCTACTATATACAAATTTATAATTCTAACAAAAGGGGTGATACAGTCTTTTAAGCCTGCGTAGGAATTATAAATTGGGAAAGGATGAACAAATAGAACAGAGGTATAAATAAATAATACATATACAAAAAAACTATAACCAATAATAAACAAAAGAAGAAAAAACAATGTCAAAACAGGTAGAATTCCTTGGTAGACAAAAATTATCTCGTAAATAATCAATGATAAAAAACTCCACTGACGAAATTCAAGCAGCACAAAATAAAGACAAACATAATAAAGAAACAAAGTAAAAATTCGAGAGTTGAATAATCTGCATGTTAGAATTCACAGTACTATATATATACTCAAAGCCCGACCATTTGTCTGCTAGCTGCTATTAACTAAAACAACAGACAAGAACGAATATGCGGGGCTTAAATATGGATAGGATAGTGGATTCTGACATGCAGGTCACAAACTCCTTTCCGTAAATATAGTGTTTGGCCGTTATAGTTCCAGTACTCAGTGCCTACTGAATAAAACTGTTACCACTGAAACCTCTGCTATATGCGAACTGCGGATACTGTATTTACCCAGCGACTAAATATTCCAGCATATCCAAAATAAAAACGAAAGTGTTGTAATCAAGATGTGTAGTACCAATGCCGTCTGTCTATTTTTCTGTGTGAAAAATTGAACGGTGCCATATTTCAGCCCACGACATGCGACGTCCTATACCAAAGATAAAGTATACAATTCCCTATTATCGCCTGAAATATGTCAACGTTCAATTTGGTCATGTAACAAAAGAACAGTCTAACTGTCATTATAAGGTCTCTGGTTTTAACAGCAGCTGTCACAAATGTAGAAAACTATAGTTCTTACGAGCAACAGACTATACCTAGTGGAACGGCTGGTGAACGAGCGCAGATTGTTTATACTGTAGCTTAGAAAGTAGTGGCCATGGCGGATTTTTTCCCTCGCTATTAAGAAGGAGCCTGCGAGTCAGGTAAGTGGCTGGAGCATCTTAGTATCGCAGTTACGTCATGATGACCTTGGCCAGCAGATCGTCCGTCAGCCGGGGAGCAAGAAGTACGGTAGTAAATCTTCAGTCAAGTGTGGACCTGCCGGCTGCGCGGTGTACGACAACTTTCTACGCGCCATGCAGGTCATGGTAAGTAACATCTCTTCTGCCTTGTATTTCATGTGGGAATCGTGCTGGGCGATGCCGTTAATCGCCGGGTTTGCTCGTGTATCTCCCGTTTCCCCTTCTCTTTCATTCCAGCGCTGCTCCATATTCACCTCACGTCACCCCTTACCAGCGCTGAAGCACTCTATGTTAAGGGGCCCGCCTCGTTGCCATAAAATCACACTGCAGCGTGTTTGAAGAATAAGTTTTACACCGAAACTAATACACGTGTGTTCACGCAGTTTCTCTACGAAAAGAACACACACTTCAGACGTCTGCCCTTAAGTACTTTCAAGACAACACACGTACTAGAAATCCCCTTTTAGGACACGTCAAAATGGGTTAAAAACGGGGTTTTCAGGCTGCTATAGCGGAAAATATACTAGCCGAATACATGTGAAACCACTTAAGGGCAGTGCATTGGACTTTAGTAGTGATTTCGTAAATAAAACAATAGGGTCACCACTTAAAGTCCAATAGGAAATTAGTTTTTTTTCGCGAAGACTGAACGCCTTACGCGTAGAGGCGACGCACCGTTGTATGACCCATACGACGTCGCCCTTAGCACCATACCTCACTCACACAAACACATGTGCCACGAGGCGCGCCC